>SJYW01048649.1:249399-265788 GCA_006410735.1 Raphicerus campestris
CCAGGAGGCTTTGGTTCGATCCCAGGGTTGGAAGATCCCCTGGAGAAGAGAATGGCAACCCACTCCAGTATTCTGGCCTGGAGAACTGACGGCCGGGCTCCACTCCATGGGATTTGCCAGGCAAGAATACTGGAGTGGGTTGCCATTTCCTTCTCCAGGGAATCTTCCCAACCCAGGGATTGAACCTGGATCTCCTGCATTACAGGCAGACTCTTTACAAGCTGAGCCACCAGGGAAGCCCATGATACTGACTAAAGATGAATAAATATTACCTTGGCATAATAGAAAAAATATGAGTAAGAACTCAAGACTTACGTTCTAGTTTAGGATCTATCCGACTTTAACAAATTTATTAAACCTTCTAAATATGAGGTAATCCAAAAAATGGGGGTAGGATAGGATATCATTTTCGAGACTGAATTAAATGATGTTTTGAGAAACCAAAGTGCTAACTAGTATAAGATATTGTTGTAAAGATTAATCCTCTCTAGCTTGTTCTTTGTTTTTTGACTTTTGAAGTCCTGCAGAGTGTGGCTATAGTGAAATGCTGTGGCATTTTTCTTCTTGTGATTCTGAGACTTCGCTTCATCCTTATCTCATCAAATTACTGAACACAAATGGAGCCCCTGCTGTGTCCAAGGGAGGCTGTAGGCAGTGTTACCCGTGTAGGTTCTGGGGTCAGATTGATTTGTTTCAAATCCTAGCTGGAGCACCTACGAGCTGTGGGTGACTTGCCCTCCCTCCCTTGCTCACCTGTGAAATGGGGATGGCAATGATCGTAAGGTATTTGGCACAGTGTCACGACACTCAGCACACTAAATACTCAATGCACATTAGCCAACAGTATTATTACTGCCAGCCATGAGGGAAGATGAGGTGCATGAAATATGGTTCTGGCCTAAAAGAAACCCTTAGTATAGTTGCAAATAAGACAAATAATGTCTGTAGTAACACACAAAGTCAACAACCATTCTTGGCAAGGCAGTTGGAGTGAATAGAGGGAGCTTGAGACCTGAAACCTGCCTCTGCCCTGAACAATGTGTGTGACTTCAAGAAAGTTACAGAACATCTAGTGGCTTCTCTCTTCCTTCCTTGTCAAGTGGGGATAATGAAACCTGTTTAAGAGTTGACATAAAAATGAAATAGGAAAAAGGGCAGAGGGGTATGTGACATGTCCCTGGTCCATGCAAAGTAGGGGGCCAATAAATGACAGGGAGTATGATGACCACAGAAAGTTGCTACAAGTCAGTACATGGCTAATTGCCTAGTGCATTGCTCGATGGTAACCCTGTAGAGTCCACAGGAAGAAAGATCAAGGAGAGCTAGATTTGAAGTTGATTTGCAAAGCCTACTT
Organism: Raphicerus campestris; assembly: GCA_006410735.1. NCBI lineage: Eukaryota > Metazoa > Chordata > Mammalia > Artiodactyla > Bovidae > Raphicerus > Raphicerus campestris. Next base: position 250,754 of record SJYW01048649.1, read on the forward strand.
ACGCTTTGCTTCTAGGAGACCAAACTCTTTCAGAAGCAGTTCTGAGAAATATTATTTGACTTAGCTGACTGGTCCTCACTCCATGTATTCAGCATTCACTTCTAAAATTTATCAAAAGTGATAAAATGTTGGCTATTTGTTGTCAGTAGCAGCAAAACTGGGTAGGCATTTATTCTTTTTGGCTCTGTAAGCAAGTCATAAAATTCATTGCTCTCTCCCAATTTATATGTTTTTCTGCAATTCTTTTACTGACAACAAAGTGTGTGTGTGCATTAGTCACTCAGTTGTGTTGAACTCTTTGCAACCCCATGGATTGTAGCCTGCCAGGCTCATCTGTTCATGGAACTCTCCAGGCAAGAATACTGGAATATGCTGCCATTTCCTTCTTCAGGGGATCTACATGAACCAGGGTTTGAATCCATGCCTTTTGAATTGCAGGCAGATTCTTTACCACCGGAACCACCAGGGAAACCCCAACACACACACAGCAGCAAAAGTAGGTATGCGTTTATTCTTTTCAGCTCTGCAAGCAGGTAATAAAATTCATTGTTCTCTCCCAAGTGACATTTTTCTGTGACTCTTCTCTTGCATATGCTGGAATATAGCTTCCTGAAACTCAAAACCCCAATACAGATTGCTACTGTGTATGCTTAAAAAATTCATCTTAAGAAAGATTTCAGTAGGTGGAATTCAATTCTTTCAAAGCAGCTTAACTCAATATTTCTTCAATGTTAATGCTGAACTTATAAAAAGTGTTCATCCTAGATACTGCGTCGCATTTTATTTGTTCTACTACTAAGCTCTTTTAAAAACCAAGTGTTTTGTTAATGGAAGAGATGTAGGTCTTTTCTCTGTACTTTCGTGTTTTGGTTAGGCGTTTGGAACCTTGTTTGACTTTTTAAGGTGAGAGAATGTCTACATTTTCTTTACAGCATAATTTTTCTACTCAGTGTAATATATTATGACCCCGTGAGTGTTTGAATTGTATTGATGCTTTCATATAAAGCTCCTCCTTTGTCATTATTTTTTGTTTATGAGAGAGTAGAAGGATGATATTTTATCACCTGCATTTTATGGCCTATAAATGTGAACAATATGGAGCATTTTTATATGTAGATGGCAGTCATCAACAGTATCTAATTTGTCAAAGGACTACACTACACTTGTAAATATAAACATATTTTTATTAATATGCCTGCAATTATGTCATAAATATAATTCCAGGTTTATGTACCATATATTTATATGAATTGATAGATTGGAGGCAAAACAAAATAGTGATAATNGTTCATGGAACTCTCCAGGCAAGAATACTGGAATATGCTGCCATTTCCTTCTTCAGGGGATCTACATGAACCAGGGTTTGAATCCATGCCTTTTGAATTGCAGGCAGATTCTTTACCACCTGAACCACCAGGGAAACCCCAACACACACACAGCAGCAAAAGTAGGTATGCGTTTATTCTTTTCAGCTCTGCAAGCAGGTAATAAAATTCATTGTTCTCTCCCAAGTGACATTTTTCTGTGACTCTTCTCTTGCATATGCTGGAATATAGCTTCCTGAAACTCAAAACCCCAATACAGATTGCTACTGTGTATGCTTAAAAAATTCATCTTAAGAAAGATTTCAGCAGGTGGAATTCAATTCTTTCAAAGCAGCTTAACTCAATATTTCTTCAATGTTACTGCTGAACTTATAAAAAGTGTTCATCCTAGATACTGCGTCGCATTTTATTTGTTCTACTACTAAGCTCTTTTAAAAACCAAGTGTTTTGTTAATGGAAGAGATGTAGGTCTTTTCTCTGTACTTTCGTGTTTTGGTTAGGCGTTTGGAACCTTGTTTGACTTTTTAAGGTGAGAGAATGTCTACATTTTCTTTACAGCATAATTTTTCTACTCAGTGTAATATATTATGACCCCGTGAGTGTTTGAATTGTATTGATGCTTTCATATAAAGCTCCTCCTTTGTCATTATTTTTTGTTTATGAGAGAGTAGAAGGATGATATTTTATCACCTGCATTTTATGGCCTATAAATGTGAACAATATGGAGCATTTTTATATGTAGATGGCAGTCATCAACAGTATCTAATTTGTCAAAGGACTACACTACACTTGTAAATATAAACATATTTTTATTAATATGCCTGCAATTATGTCATAAATATAATTCCAGGTTTATGTACCATATATTTATATGAATTGATAGATTGGAGGCAAAACAAAATAGTGATAATGCCCCTTGAAGTCAGTAGTCAATTATGCTCCCTTAAGTCTCTGTAACGTCAGATGTCAGATGAATGCTAATTTAGTTATTTATCGTAATTATTTAAATAATAACATTCCATCAATATTTTACAGTGTTTTACTGATCAGTACTTGGAACACTATTGATTGAAAAGGTATTATTTTTACAAATTACTTGGAGAACAATACTAAACTGTACATCTCTGTATCCATTTCCCCACCGGAGTTATCTAAGGAGTATTCTGTTTTCACTGCTTGGCTCTAGTTATTTTTGTTGTGCTTATTTACTAAAGGGTGGAGAGTAGGAAGGCTAAATTGGTCCAGGTAAGAAATACCTGAAGTTATTCCTGAAAGAAAAGATCTAGCTGAAGGATGGGTGTTGAAAATGGAAGAGAGCAGTAGAGTTCCAGGTAGGGAGGAAATTGAAGAAATAGGAAAGAGAGATTATGAAATAGTCAAGTGATGTCAGATATGGATAAAACTGATGGGCTGATAAGACTTTAAGAACAAAAGTCTGTGTGTGTGTCTGAGTGTGGAATGTGATATAATTTCCCCCAAAACTGATAGGTTAATAACCTTTTTAAGAACAAGAGATGGCTCTCCAAGAAAATTCAGTGAAAACTTTTACATTTTAGTGCTTCTGGAATCAGTTTTTATTTCTATTGAATATGATATTTTATGTTGATGAGCCTTACTAGGTAGGCAAGATTGATACTATATATATATATTTGAGGGAGGATGAGATATGAAATACAACAGGGAAACATGAGATGAGAAATAAATTAAGAAATGCATTGGATTGGCCAAAAAGTTTGCTCAGGTTTTCTCTAACATCTTATGGAAAAACCTGAATGAACTTTTTGGCCAACCCAATATTTTTGATTCTGGCATTTCCTGGAATGGATTTATCTTAGCGATATATGATATTGACAGCTGTTTCTTAAATATTGTTATTTAAGAATAACAAAAAATTGTTGTTTCTCCCTCTACCACAAAGAATTATTGAGTAATGAACATTTCCTAAATTCCAAGTAATTCTAGTAGATTTGTTATTACATGTAAAATTTACAAAGTAAAAGAATCTAGTTGTTTAAATTAATATTTTTGTTTACTGTTTTCATCATCCATTGAAGGTGTCAGGGAAGGGAATTACTATTTGGATTCTGAAGTGAAAGTTGCTTAGTCATGTCCAATTCTTTGCAACCCCATGGACTGTAGCCTGCCAGGCTCCTCTGTCCATGGAATTCTCCAGGCAAGAATACTGGAGTGGGTAGCTGTTCCCTTCTCTAGGGGATAGAACCCAGGTCTCTCACATTGCAGGCAGATTCTTTACTGTTTGAGCCCACAGGGAAGCCTGTGATGGATTTGGATTATGAAATGCTTAATATTGAATTGTTTACTTAATCCTTTCAACAACCATGTGATTTTCTAAAAATCAAAGTATAGTTGATTTCCAGCATTGCAATAGTTTTGGGTATACTAAAACTATTTTATAGGGATTTAGTATTTTTTCATATTATACTTCATTACAGTTTATAAGAATGGCTGTAATTCCTTGTGCTATACAGTAAGTATATCCTTGCTTATTTTATACATGGTAGCTTGCATCTGTTCATCCCATACCCCTGATTTGTCCCTCCGCTCTCCTCTTTTTCCTTTGGTAACCATGAACTTGCCTTCTATGTTTGTGAGTTTGTTTCTGGTTTGCATGTATGCAAAAATTTCATTTGTACTTTTTTTTGGTTTCCACATATAAGTGATATCATACAGTATTTGCCTTTTTCTGTCTGATAACAACCATGTAATTTAGGTGGTATTATTTTCCCCTGAGATATATTGTGAGATATAATTGAGAAAATGGCAGTGTAGAGATGATAATTCACTCAAGGATTATCAGATAGTGAACAGATGGGGCAAGACTTAAAACTATGTCCATCTAACCCCCATATCCACTTCTGATCTGCCAGAGGTGCTTCAATAGCCTTTGGGTGGATCTCTGTGCTTCCTAATTGACGGCCTCAGTGTATCATGCACTGTATGTAATAATACTTCAGGGTAGAATAGCAAAATTGTTAAAATGGCAGACACTTCTATTTATAGTAATAAGCTATTATTACTGGTTGTTATTATTATTTTGTATGTTCATGGTCCTGTTTTCTTCAAAAAACTAAATTCTCCAAGGGTGAGGACCATGATTATTTATATTTTCACAACACCTTGCATAGGCTTCAGAATGGAATGGGTGCTTGAATCTATTTTAATTAATGCCATTAACCATTAATAACTTTAAACTGAAGGCAAACCCACTCAATGCCTGCCTTTCTTCACTTGTGCATATTTCATTACTGGACAGGAGAAAGTGCTAAACTTCATTAGCTTACTTAATTATATATTATCATAACATATCTAATATAGATGTAATATATATGATATATATCATAGATATCATGTCTAATCTAATTCTACCTAATCATATAATATTAAGATATACAATGTATGTTAGATATCTACATCTTTTTATTGAAGTATAATTGACTTTAATATTATATTAATGTCAGGTGAATAACATATTGATTCAATATTTTTACACATTATAAAATGATTCCCACAATAAGTTTAGTTACCATCTGTCATCATGTATAACAAANAATTGTTTACTTAATCCTTTCAACAACCATGTGATTTTCTAAAAATCAAAGTATAGTTGATTTCCAGCATTGCAATAGTTTTGGGTATACTAAAACTATTTTATAGGGATTTAGTATTTTTTCATATTATACTTCATTACAGTTTATAAGAATGGCTGTAATTCCTTGTGCTATACAGTAAGTATATCCTTGCTTATTTTATACATGGTAGCTTGCATCTGTTCATCCCATACCCCTGATTTGTCCCTCCACTCTCCTCTTTCTCCTTTGGTAACCATGAACTTGCCTTCTATGTTTGTGAGTTTGTTTCTGGTTTGCATGTATGCAAAAATTTCATTTGTACTTTTTTTTGGTTTCCACATATAAGTGATATCATACAGTATTTGCCTTTTTCTGTCTGATAACAACCATGTAATTTAGGTGGTATTATTTTCCCCTGAGATATATTGTGAGATATAATTGAGAAAATGGCAGTGTAGAGATGATAATTCACTCAAGGATTATCAGATAGTGAACAGATGGGGCAAGACTTAAAACTATGTCCATCTAACCCCCATATCCACTTCTGATCTGCCAGAGGTGCTTCAATAGCCTTTGGGTGGATCTCTGTGCTTCCTAATTGACGGCCTCAGTGTATCATGCACTGTATGTAATAATACTTCGGGGTAGAATAGCAAAATTGTTAAAATGGCAGACACTTCTATTTATAGTAATAAGCTATTATTACTGGTTGTTATTATTATTTTGTATGTTCACGGTCCTGTTTTCTTCAAAAAACTAAATTCTCCAAGGGTGAGGACCATGATTATTTATATTTTCACAACACCTTGCATAGGCTTCAGAATGGAATGGGTGCTTGGATCTATTTTAATTAATGCCATTAACCATTAATAACTTTAAACTGAAGGCAAACCCACTCAATGCCTGCCTTTCTTCACTTGTGCATATTTCATTACTGGACAGGAGAAAGTGCTAAACTTCATTAGCTTACTTAATTATATATTATCATAACATATCTAATATAGATGTAATATATATGATATATATCATAGATATCATGTCTAATCTAATTCTACCTAATCATATAATATTAAGATATACAATGTATGTTAGATATCTACATCTTTTTATTGAAGTATAATTGACTTTAATATTATATTAATGTCAGGTGAATAACATATTGATTCAATATTTTTACACATTATAAAATGATTCCCACAATAAGTTTAGTTACCATCTGTCATCATGTATAACAAAGTTGTTACAATATTACTGACTATATTATCTATGCTGTACATTATATCCTTGTGCCTTATTTTATAACTGAAAATTTGTACTTAATGTTTCTCACCTATTTTGCCCAATCCTGTACCCTGTCACCTATCTATGAATTTCATAGTGTTTTGTAGATTTTATATATCAGTAAAATCATATACAGGTCTAATAAAAAGATGTTTATTTTTACTAGACCTGTGTCCTAATAAAGAGATATGTATATAAAGAGATATGTTCTAATAAAGAGATATGTATATATGTATACATATAAATATGTATAATAAAAATATATATGTTATATATACTATTACATATATAATGCAATGTGTTCTGGCTCTAGCTCTAAAACTTATCATATGTAAACTTGCTTAAGTAAGTTTTATGAGCATTTTTAAAAAGAGTAACATGTATACTATGCTCATTTCATAGGGACTATTCGAAAGGTAAAAAGGATGGAGCTTGTGAATATTTTCTGAGAACCACAAGGTCCCATAATGATAGGTCATGCTAATTCTTCTTTTGAACATTTTCAATCTTCTATGTTTATCTGCTTCTTTTTTTAATTCAAAAAGGAAAAAGTAGGTCAGAGGTAGAATGAACAGATGACTTTTAAAGTAACAGGAGACTTGGATCGTGTAACCTGGACATCAAAAGACTGGAATCAACTCATGGTATTTCATGTGTTTGAACAACTACCGTGAGAAGGGTGCTAACTGACACTGCTCAGATAAAGCTAAGACTTAAATAACAATAGACATTAGTGTGTTAGGAAAAAAAAGAAGCATGGAGTAGTAAAGACAAGTCTGAATGTTCTGAAGTAGGGTTCCAAGGCTGCACAGCCCCCTCCAATTGCTTGACATGATCTGTGTTCCTCCCTGTTAGAGTCTAGAACTGTTAGGAGGTAACATCTTGATGTGATATTCTCATCTTCTCGTCTCAGTTCTGAAACAGCATTTATAGACTGAACTTTATCATGTGAGTTAGGCTTCTCTTTACTAGAAAGCCCAAACTGAAAGACTGTTACTAGGTTATTGTGATTAGTTTTGTTCAGTGGAACAAAACTAGCTCCATTATGGTTGCTTTTAAAAGAGAGAGAAAAAAAAAATCTTCTAAGACAGGGAGTAGAATGAAAATCTAAACTTTAAAATATTTTCTTGTACAAGTATTTGTGCAACTAAATCTAGCTGAATTTCATCAATTTCTTTTTATACTGATATAGACATATAACCAAAAGATTGGCAGATTCATATCACTGATGATTTATTGTTATACTAAGTACTTGTGCTAATGAATGATAAACAATCTGACATCTAAAGTACAATTATTCTAGAAGAATAACTGCTAAATGAGCATTCTTATAGCCACCACTTATAATTTAAAAAATCAATTCCAGAAAGCATTACATTTAATGTACTATACAAGAATTATAATTATCTATGTTTGGTCACAAAAGCAAATTTTTGGAATCTTATAATTTTTCAAAGTATTAAATATTTTAATCTGGAGGTCAACAAAATTACAAATGAGAAAACCCTTAAAATTTTGGTTATGGTTTTATGGTATACTGTGTGGCTTCTTTTCTTAAGTACAATTCCTTGCGAAGCTATATTTCCAGATGACTAGCAAAATGATTGCTGAGATGCATTAATTAACCTTTACATTCGCATAAAAGTGTTTTGCAAGAACAAATGAACACAAATTGTTATCTTTAATCACGACTAATAAAAATGGGCTATATAAACACAGATTTTACTACTGCAAATGTCTCCTTGACAAATGACAGGACCTGATTCCTTTATTAAAAGATAATTTAAAATGTGTCATAGGTGATTCAGAACCCTCTCACAATCTTGCCTGTCTGCCTGCTTTTGAGATAATATTATGGAGAAATCTTCAAGTAATGTCTAATGGTTATAATCAATGTGGATACCACTGCTGTATCTCTCTTTTAGCTCTAGATTTATTTTATAAAACAAAATATTAAAATTATACATCTAGGGCCTATGGAGACAGCTGAGAGTGTATTTGAAATGTGTCAACCAGGATGATACTAATTAGATTAAGATTTTTTTTTTTCCAGAAAGAAAATCATTGTGTCCACATGAGAAGTCCCTGCTGTGCTCTCAGCTGAGCCTTCAGAAAGCCAGGTGGTGCCATACATTACAGCCCCCGAGGTCTCATAGCTCTCTTTCTCCAAAAGCCTGAATCATGGCAATTACTGTAATAAGCCCCAGGTTAGCTATTATAATGAGTCATTAACTTGAAGGTGTTTCATCTTTCAAGTCATTAACTTGAAGATGAAGATTCTGGAGACACCTGGGTTCAAATTCTGGGTCTGAGTAACTATGTGACCTTGGGAAAGTCATTCCTCTTCTCTGGGCCTCAGTTTCCTCATCTGTAAGGGTACTGACTATTGAGGAGGCCTGGATAATGAAGTGTGTGAAGTGTGTAGTGCCTAGCATGTTATACATGCTATGTAAGGATGAAATCAATAAAGTGAAGAATGACTCTTGAAAACAACCAGCATCATAGGAAAACTACTGACTGAAGGACCAATCAGCAAGTGTTTTTGGCTCAGTTTTCAGGACCACTAGTTTAGACTTTCTTGTTATGTCCTGATGAAGTACCACGTCCAGCTATTAAGACTGCTAGGATTAAATGTTCAAAACACATATTAATTTAATAATGCTGTCTTCTGCCTTTTGAAATGTACTAGGAGTTGCAAAAATGGAAAGTTTCCTAGCTTTTGAGAGACCCTGAAATGGACAGGAGGAACAAAAGAATGGATAACCTTGAGGCTTACTCCAATTTCACAGAGAAAAACAGTGTATTGTACTATCTCTGGTCAGCTTTATTTTGGGACAGTGTTTTTAATGCCCTATTTGGGAAATAGTAAATCTATAATTTGAGATATTCCATGCATAGTACCTTTTCTATGCATAGTATTTCATGCATAGTATCAGGATAGCATTCCAGACATGTGGTCAATTTTTGCACGGTCAGCAACCCACTGCATGGAAGGACTGATGTAGGATATTTTTGATGATACTCCTTGATGGCATATTTCTTTACCTCTAGGTCACCTTTCTAGAAAGTCAGTATTGAATAACAGAAGTCCCTTATTAGTTTATATAAGCAGATAACAGACACATAATTTGTTTTCAAATACCCATCCATGCTCAATAGATTATTAATAATTTGCTAATATGGTACCCAGGAAGAAATGCTCTTAGAAAATTTGGTAAGTGATAAATGCAGGATGTATTGAGAGAAAATTTTAGTGCTGCTAGATTCTCCTTGTTAATTTCTTTAGTGCGTGGAGTACTGGCAATGAATTAGTCCAAAGTGGTAAATGAGGTTACAGACTTTTGCACAACATTCCGCAAGTAAAAGGTTCTGAACTGAACTTTTTGTTCTGCATATTGTTTTGTGAATGACAGGAACGAGCACTATTGACTTGTCATCCTTCTCAACTGTACCACAAGTTACATTCTGTTCTTATACACACACAGGTACATACACACGCACAAATCCTTATTTCCACATTCTCCTGAAGGTCTTCCGCTGAGTCCTGCAATATACGAATATATTTAAAAGTCCAATTAAAATAGAATGGATGGCACAGAACACATAACTCCCAGAGGAATAAAATCCCTAAGTGTATGAGATTGGAGACGAAATATTTTGTAAAGATTGCCATAGACTTGAAAATGCCATAGACATAATGTCAGAGCTTACAGTGGAAGGTACATATATATCACAGTTTTATATTTCTTAAATCAATGTATTTGGTGGTTAGAATCAGTATCTTCTGGGAACTTGTTAGGAATGCAGAATATCTGGCTTCAACCAGACCTACTCTATTAAAATTTGCATTTTAATGAAAGTCAGGGGTAATTCACATGCACATTAAATCTGGGAAGCATAGTAATATGAACTGATTAAATATTTTACGGTTGGATTATAGTTACATGAAATATAAGAGAAAAAGAATTCCCTACCAATGCAAACATTAAAAAAATCCAATTTTGATAATCCTAAAAATTGGCTTATGCTTATCTGTTTCTTCTTATTTCATTAAAATTAACATCAATTTTCTACTGAACTAATAAAACTACTACATGGGGATACTCGATAATTATTGAAAGCTGACAAAACATTAGATTTAAATATTTGACCTGAAATCACATTGGATTTAATTTAAAAGAGATATCCTTTAAATGGAAAAAAAAGCTGAAAAAGAAGGAAACAGTAGCAGCCAATTGGGGGGTGGGGGAGCCCTCTCAGTATCACATTGCATCTGTCTCCTTTAGCCACTAACTTGCAAGATCCCTGAAGGTGGAGAGTGACATTCAGATGCGTCCACAACAATAAGCACATTTTAAATAAATGAATAAACAGTGTTTTTGTTTAATTAATATATTTAAACATTGAAACATTCTGTATCTATATAATCTTGATATTACTGACCACTGTCTACTATGTATCCACTCCTCAAACAATATAAATGACATTACAATAACAATGTAATGATACTAGAAAAGTAAAATCATCAGAGAATTAACCAGGACCTACACCTGCTTCCTGAACGGAACACCTACTTTCAGATTGTTAAGATGGCTCATTTCATGTCTGCTTGAAAAAGTGCACAAACCCTTTTCATTCACTAGGTTAAGCATGACATTAACTTATCCAATAAGCAAGTGAATGCTTCAGCTAAAATAAGTTATAATAATAAATAGCAAGTATTTGTAACAGGGCTTAAATAAGCAAGTAAGATTTGCTTATTTAAGCAAATTTAAGATTTAAATAAGCAAATCTACTTTTTTTGAGAACATGATTGCCCTCTAGTGGTGTGAAAAGTTAATGCAGGCACCAAGCTTTTCCAGTTCGGAGAACCAGCAAAGAGCTTTGGTTCTGGAAACATCTGGGTCGCTGGCTAATTCTGTATTTTTTTCTTTTTCCGAAAATTTCTTGCGTTTTTCATATAAGGTCACAGATTGTGTGACAGCAGAATAATGTGTATTTGTCTAAGACCACAGGAGAAACTAGAGTGAATTGGAGTTAAATATCAGCTGCCTGGGGTGACCACACCCAAAAAGGGTAGCCCTCGGCTCTGAGGCCAGCTTCTTCCAGCCTATGTGAGCAATGAGCTGGTGGGAGTGGGGCTGGGGTGGGGTAGGTGTACAGTTGGCTGGAATAAAAAACACAGTAATTGATAAATCAGGCATTTTCTTAAAAATGGTTTGGGTTTATCAATGACAAAAATCTCAATTAATTATGCAATTGATTTATCTTCCATTTCATTTTTAATTTTACAGATTTAGCCTAAAAATTCTGCTTGATAGCTACAACTAGATAATCACAGAATTGAGTAATTATTTTGATCCTAAATTACAGGGAGGAAAACTATTTCATTGCATGAACTGGCTTTATGACACTGGGAGAGGACATTTTTTGAATCTGAGAAAAATGTAACCTCTTGCAGCATTTCACCACTGAGAACGAATTAATTGATGGAAGACATAATGTGTCAAATGCTTATTCCATGTTCTATCCATTAATAATTAAAAAATACAAAAGTAAGCAAACCCATTTTGAATGTAACAATGCAACTCTGCTAAAAATGTTAATGATTAAGGGCAGAGACAATTGCTCTGACAATAAAAATACTCCTTTTCTCCTTAGAATAATTTAGTACAAATCTGTAAGTCACACCACAAAAGCACAGTTAATTTTAATTAACTTTAATTTAAAAGTTGCAGATTTTAATACGACAAACCATCCAATCTTAATTATCACTGAAAATTTTATTTTCTTTCGGGTGAGACAACCACCAGCAAATCTATCAATTTATATCATTAAAACAGCTACTTGCCTTTGGCTACACTGAGTCAGTAATGCTTACTGTAGGCTCAGCTTACTTGCCTGGTATGAACTATACATATAAGATTAAATGATAAGCTACTGCTATTNGCTACAACTAGATAATCACAGAATTGAGTAATTATTTTGATCCTAAATTACAGGGAGGAAAACTATTTCATTGCATGAACTGGCTTTATGACACTGGGAGAGGACATTTTTTGAATCTGAGAAAAATGTAACCTCTTGCAGCATTTCACCACTGAGAACGAATTAATTGATGGAAGACATAATGTGTCAAATGCTTATTCCATGTTCTATCCATTAATAATTAAAAAATACAAAAGTAAGCAAACCCATTTTGAATGTAACAATGCAACTCTGCTAAAAATGTTAATGATTAAGGGCAGAGACAATTGCTCTGACAATAAAAATACTCCTTTTCTCCTTAGAATAATTTAGTACAAATCTGTAAGTCACACCACAAAAGCACAGTTAATTTTAATTAACTTTAATTTAAAAGTTGCAGATTTTAATACGACAAACCATCCAATCTTAATTATCACTGAAAATTTTATTTTCTTTCGGGTGAGACAACCACCAGCAAATCTATCAATTTATATCATTAAAACAGCTACTTGCCTTTGGCTACACTGAGTCAGTAATGCTTACTGTAGGCTCAGCTTACTTGCCTGGTATGAACTATACATATAAGATTAAATGATAAGCTACTGCTATTTCTCTTTCCATCTTATCCTGAAAGTTTGACCAAATCCTCCTTTTTCCACTTCCAGTTATTTATGTATCCATTTAGAAGGTGTCCACTTCATTAGAGACGATAACAAGGAGTATTATATGTATCTAGTACAATCATGCTGAATACAATAATTGTTTAATGAATCAGGAGAAAGCATCCGCCCTGGTGATTAATTGATTATGCGTTGGAACTGGAATGATTTCAAAATCCATTATTTTAATAACGTAGAGGTTGTACTTCTTTTCCTGATTTGCTTACTCATGGCAGAAAGGGCCCTTGCATTTGTCGTATTTGGGGTGGAATTTTTATTAATGGAATGATGGCTACCGTTTCACAACCCACGTTTCTGTGCAAAATTGAGTTTCGAAAATAAAAAAGAAACAATTAAAATTTTGTGCATAATGTACGTTGATATGTTTATAGATATGGCCTATGGAATACAAGTGCTAAGATCATAATATTTCAATTATATATGCATATTGCAGCCACAAACAATTCTCTGCGGAGAATATTCCAGCAATCTTTGGCACACAAGCCCTGCCCTTAGCAAGCACCTTCACTTATGAACATACAAAATCCCTACAACAACCAAACATATACTTGTTTTATAAAGTATAATTAAAGAAGAAATGCATTCTTTTCTGGGAGAGGGGAGTTGGGAATAGGAGGAAGAAAACTAGCGCAGCAAGGGTTAATCCTCATTGAAATGCGATCATTCAAACCGTTTGAACAAATATGGCACCTGAGTCATCAAACAATAATAATTTGAAATAACAGCAGTAATACTGATGATGGTGATGAGTTTGCAGAAGCCCTCCCGCAGCAGAAACCTCTCGGTGGGGGTGCAGAGCGCAGAGCCAGATCGCCCCCACTCCCCTATTCTCAGACCCTTTCCCGACTTGAGGGCCAACCACGACTCTGGGGAGCTGGGGTAGTTCAGGACACTGCGTAGAAACCGGTCTCCCGGGCTGCACCTGCGGGGGCGAGCGCCCAGCTCCGGGGAGGGGCGCGCAGGGCGCGGCGCGGGGCTCTGCAGGGCTGGCTGCGATCCACGCGCCTGCTCGCCAAGTGCGCCCCCATCCGGCCAGCCGCTCTCGGGTCTGCGCCCCAGCTGGGAAGGGTGGGGCCGAGCCCTCGCTCGAGGAGCGAGGGTCTCTCGCACCAAGACCACCCAAAGGGTCTCCACCTGAACAGGGCGTGAGTCGTGTGCTTCGGCTGAGGGAAGAAATCCCAGGCTCCCTGGACTGTGGGAGGGCAAGAGAAGCGCCCCTCGCACTCCTGGGAAGGGGTCACCTCTGCGGCCCCGCGGCCGGCTGGGGTGGGGCCGCGCCTTTGTGTGGCCGGGCGGGGCTCGGGCCGGCCTCTCTGCAGAGCCACTCGGTGGGCTGGAAGCGGCTCCGAGCCCGGACTCCGAGCAACGTCCGGGGTCTGCGCACATCTAGGGGCGTCCTGTCTGTTCTAGACCGCGGGGCTGGAAAGAGGGCTCTAGGGGCCCCTCCCCAGCCCCCTTTCCCTTTACCAAGAATCTAAGCCGGAGGTCTCCCCGGCTCTGCCTGGGAGGGTGGGGCAGGGCGAAGTGGTCCAGAGCAAACCTCTTTCGCCTCTTTTCCCTTCTCCGCATCCCGCTCCGGGGGAGGGGTGCTTCCAGCCGCCGCCTGAGCTCCAGCCCCTCCCTGCCTGTCCCCGGGGGCCACCGAGGGGCCCTGGAGGCGCAAGACCCAGGGGTTGGGGTTGGAGGCCTTGGATTCGGAACCTCGTTTGGTGTCTGTCTCTTGATACCGGCTGAGCCTATGAAAATTGCGGATGTTTGGCACTGTTTGACCTACAAAACTGTTATATATCACTTGGCTCAGTTAAAGACCTTGACCTCTTTTGTATCTGAATTATTATGTGTACTCTTATCTAGCTTCCGAAAGCTTTTCCTCCTACCGATCAAATTAGTGAAGGAAGAATTTATCGCGTTTAAGTCTAATCACTCTAGGTGATGTGGTTTTGAAAAGAAAAATGTTTAACCCACTTTTCTCCTCTTCTCTCTATAAACAGAACAATGAGGCCAGGGTGGGGAAGGCGGGGGTAATGGCCAGGTCTCACGCGGAAGCCGAGGCTGGGAGTCTGGAGCGCGAGGCGCGGGGCGTGGCGTCGCTGTCTACCCAGGGCTGGGCTCCAGGCTTCCCGCTGCGCTCCAAACCCGTGCCCCCCTTTACGCGGGAGATGCTGCACCCAGGGGTGGGGAAGCGCGCGGTT
>SJYW01048649.1:268887-292615 GCA_006410735.1 Raphicerus campestris
GTGCCCTCCCGACTTCCTTTCTCCATCCCCTCCCTCTCCCTAAAACAAAGGAGTGTAGGTCTCCCCGCAACCCCGCCCCGCGCCTTTACCTCCCCACACCGCGCCCCAGGACTAGCGGTTTTTGCCACCAGACAATACCATAAAATTTGCCCGGTTCTTCACCCGCCTCCCCTCGTCTCCACCCATCTTCCAAACAGCCTAGATGGGACCACTTTGACTTTACGTTTTTCTTTTTCCTTTCTCCCATCCTCTTTCGTCTTCCCTATTTTCTTACTTTCTTAATCTTTAACTAGAGAAGAAATAAAGGACGTTACAAAGCACTTTCCAAAATGTCCCTTAACCCCATTTAAGGCATATACTTAAGGTAGCCCCCTCCCCCCATTGCTAAACCTTAATTTTAAATATGGAAACAGAATAAATTCGCTCTCCATGGGCCGGCAACTTACCTGCTTCCACTTAAAAAAAAGAAAATCCTTAGCTTTAGATTTTTCAAAGATCCCCTCTTTGCCCTCCCTCAAACCCGGAGCTGCCTCCATCCTTCCCGATTCCTATGTTACCAATAATGTCTTTTCTTCTAGAAAATATCTCCGAATGCCTCTCAAGCTCTAAGAGAAAAGGTAAGAGGTGGGCTTCAGGTGGAGCCGAGAAAGAACGAGGCGCGATGCCTTACCCATTGCTGTTTTAGCCATTGTCGGGGTGTGCAGATGCTGAGCGGTGGCGAAGGCGGAGGGTCCGGCTACAGCAGCGCAGAGAGCGAGAGAGGACTGAATAAGGCACTGAGTCTGCAGAGTGGGACCGTGCGAGAGGAAGAGCAAGAGGCAGGAGCCCATGAATAATTATCACGCAGAAGCTCAAGCAGATTGGCTCCCAAGGTCCCCTGACATGACTCCCGCAGAGTCAGAATCTCCAAGCATTAAATATTGATCGGCCAATGGTGCTGGAGTACAAAGTACCAGAATGCAGTTTGAAATGGAAATCAGTCCTTCCCAGGCAGCTCCCCCCGTTTTGGGGGCCTGATAGTACAGTCCAAGTAGAGTGGAGCCTTAGCCCAGAATCCTTCTAGGAGCTAAGAACTGGGCTGTACCTACCTAGGAGCCAGGAGGCTTGACTTGATTCACACTTGTTTCATTGCACAAATAGACATAGGAAAAAGGAAAGGGTTTCAGAGGCCTGAGAAGTCTTCACAACCTGCCTACTGTTGGAAACGTCTATTTAGACGTTGTTTTTACTTGTTCGTGTTTTCTCTTTCACCTTTGGCCTTGTCTTTGGAAGATTCTGGTCTCTCAGGGTGACCCCATGTCTGGCTGTGGTGACAACTAAAAGCAGAAAGGCACGATTGTCACCTGTCTCCTAGCACAGCTGAACTTAAATGCCTCTGGACTCCTGGGGATCTCTCAGCAGAGCAAGGTCTGGTGCTTTCTACTTTTGGCACACAAGGAAGGGGCTGCTGGGTTGCTAGGGAATAGGGACAAGTAGTTGTCTCTCTGGGGACTTTGGGAAGATGAGAGTTAACGTCCTGTCCAACAGGTAACAGGGCAGACCCAGACTGACTGGCTGACTTGAGCACTGGAGGAGCCACAGGTGGGTGGATGCTATGGTGCCCTGGAGATACAGGATTACACCGATTGAAACCTCAGTGACCTTTCCAGGTCTCTAAGAACCATTTACACTGAAAGCTTAGTGCAGTTGAAAAGTGTGATCTGGAACAAGATTTTTTCCCTGAGATCCAGAGTCACTGTTGATACAGGGCAGAGAAAGTTGGGTCCATGTTTCAGGCTGAGCAGTGTGAGGACTCGGAGAAGGCAATGGCACCCCACTCCAGTACTCTTGCCTGGAAAATCCCGTGGATGGAGGAGCCTGGAAGGCTGCAGTCCATGGGGTCGCTGAGGGTCGGACCCGACTGCGACTTCACTTTCACTTTTCACTTCCATGCACTGGAGAGGGAAATGGCAAGAACACTCCAGTGTTCTTGCTTGGAGAATCCCAGGGATGGGGGAGCCTGGTGGGCTGCTGTCTATAGGGTCATACAGAGTCGGACACGACTGAAGCAACTTAGCAGCAGCAGCAGCAGCAGCAGCAGTGTGAGGACCTCTGAGACTGGTTGCAGAAAATGATTTTTCATTATGAGCCAGATAGTCATTAATTCCTTCCTACTCACTAAATGAATGTCATTCATTAATTCATTCTTTCTCACTGAGCATTTACCATGTACCAAGCTCTGAGGACACAGCAGTGAGCAAGATTTTAGGACTTGTTCACATGGACCTCATGGACTTTTTTTTTTTTTTTTTTGAATTATATTTGAATTGCAATGCTGGGCTTATTACTGTTGTGCAACAAAGAAACTCAGTTATATATGTATATATATCTATGTTCTTGCCTGGAGAATCCCAGGGATGGGGGAGCCTGGTACGCAGTTTTGAATGCATAACACCATTTGAAACCAACAGGGTACTCTCCTTGGTGCTGAAATAAATATCTTCCTCTCCTATGGTAAGACATTTTTAAACTCAATGGATATCTTGCTGAATGATAGAAAGCTACAGGAGCACGTGCAGTTCTGACCTGCCAAATTATAAGAAAAATAAAAGATAGAGTAGAGATCAATAAAATCATTTCTTGAACAGGAAGATTAGAAGTTATTTTTCCTGTCATTGTACAGGTCTGTGACTATGACACAGCAAGAGAGCAATATGGAAGTTGGCAGTGTCTGAAAATGAATAACCTTTTTCTCCTTCTTTATTGTCATCTCCCATTTTAAATGTGAAAGCTAATTCCTTCTCAGTGAAGTAGTTACTAGTCATGAGATAAGGGATTTCAGTAGGTCTGTATGATTAATATCTTTAAAGTGTTCCTCTTCTTCCCACTACACCCTTTCCCCTTAGACTGTGTGTCATCTCTACCCATTATTAGTGTCCTTGGAGAAAAGGTCCCTAAGTCATGGTGTTAATGCCTTTAACAACCACCACTGGCAGCTGAACAAGATCTATTGCACTTTTGATCACTATCAATAACACAAAATAAAACACACATTTTACGGTCTAATCTCTCAATATCTGGTGAACTTTACCTACTGATGGATAGGAATGTGAGATGGAGGTCAATATACACAGGGACAAGTGTCAAATGTATAAATCTTTTCTATTTCTGACTTTCCAGATGCTAGGTACTTAACCTAAAGTTATGTATTATTTTTGAATAATGTCAAACAAGGGAGGTAGTTGGTTAATATGACCTACTATAGAATATGGGCTTCCCAGGTGGCCCAAAGAATCTACCTGCTAATGCAGGAAACATGTCAGGAAGATCCCCTGGAGAAGGAAATGGCAACCACTCCAGTATTCTTGCCTAGAGAATCCTATGGACAGAGGAGCCTGTCAGACTATAATCCATAGTGTTGAAGAGTCAGACACAACTAAAGTGACTTGGCATGGTACAGCACACAGCGCCATGGAATATAAAGATAGGAGACCATCATCAACTGGCTAATAAAAACTAAGTTAAAAGAGCTGAGTTCCACCCATTATTGCTTTGTATTTTCTTTTAGCATAACAATGTCATAACAATGTTTTAATATAACACATTATAGCCTGAGAGGATAGGGGCAAAATAGGAACAAAGAAATTATTTCAAAATCACTAGTTCAGTCATTATTCATTTTTTTTTGTTCTGCTAATTCATACAGCAAATATTTAATGAAATTTCAGGCCTTTGTATTATGAAATCAGCTAATTTTCTCCTTATTGTCTAAAAATTATAAAATATAAAAATTATAAAATCAGTTAACTGTCACCTCTTTAAGAAAATGTTACTAATTTTGGAGGATGATTGTTATTATCCTGTGTATCAGTTAGAATGCTTTTGGTTCCAAAGAATAGAAGAAAAATGCAAACTGACTTTGATAATAAAAGGGGATTGGTTGGCTCATCTAATTACAGAGATTGAGTGGGTCCCAAAGGTCAGAAGATGAGAATCAGCTTTCCTTGAAGCAAATGGTTTTGATGGCGATGTTTTTGTTGTTTAGTTGCTGAGTCATGGCCAACTCTTTTGTGACCCCATGAACTGTAGCCCACCAGGCTACTCTGTCCATGGGATTTCCCAGGCAAGAATATTGGAGTGGGTTGCCATTTCCTTCTCCAGGGGATCCTCCTGACCTAAGGACTGAACGTGCTTCTCCTGCATTGGCAGGCAGGTTCTTTGCTACTGAGCCACCAGGGAAGCCCTTGATGGGAATGGATGGATACCAGATGAAACAATAGGTACTAGATCTGTGCCATGCAGATAAGGACAACAATTCTTATGTTATAGCATCTGGAGTAAATTGAAGGGCTGCCATGTGTAAGCTGCCTAAACCACCATGGATATTTAATAAGTTATAGCTACTATGCTTTAGTTTTCAATACATTTGAACTTTAAAGCTAGGAACTGGGTAGTGTGTTTCTTCAGATCCCTTTCAGTGCTTGGCTTCGTGATTCACATGGTCAGCTCAGCTTGGTCACTCAGCCATGCCCGACTCTTTGCGACCCCATGGACTGCAGCATGGGTGGATAGTCAATAAATGTTTGTGAAATAACAACAGTTTTCAACGCTGTTGAAAATAAATCAAAACGATTAAACCCAGTGAAGCCATAGCAATACTTTCAACCACCTTTCTTTTCTTAGCTCATCTAGGGAGCAGATACTAAGCTGTTTACTATTGTATCTTTATTCGTATCCTGCCCCACTCCCCAAAGGACATAGAGGGATAAAGCTCATGTTAATAGAAGATCCTTGGTGATTTTTAAAATCTTTAGCAGTAGTCAGAGGAAGTTGTGAAAATCAAAGGCGTGCTAACAGAGATTTAATTACTGTGAGTTTTGGTGTATTGTGTATTATCTCTTCAAGGAGGCCTGAGGTGTTGATATCTTTCCAAACTGAAGAGAACAGTTTCTTTGGAGTATTTAACTGATGTCATCTAATATACTCAGGTGATTTTCTGCTAAGAATAATCTGTCTGGGAAAGAAAAAGTAATTATTAAAAGTGAGTGAGATAAGAAAAATATTGTGAGAATTGAGTTAATTGTTTTGGTTGAAATTCAGTTGATCACAAAGAAAATTTATAAAAAAAATCATAGAATTTTTTTTAGGTGGTTGGAAATTCAGTTAAAGGTGAAAATATCTAGAGATGTGCCTAAAATAGTAACATATGAAAAAAGTTAATTGACTAACATTTTGATGATTTTGCCATATTCTCGTAGATTAATGAAAAATGAAAAGGATTTGTTTTGTTTCTTAAAAAATGTTTTTGTTTATTTGGTCATACTGGGTCCTCTTTATGGCTTGTGGAATCTTTAGTTGAGGCATTCTAACTCTTAGTTGCAGCATGTAGGATCCAGTTCCCTGGCCAGGAATTGAACCTACATCCCTTATAGTGAAAGCCCAGAGTCTTAACCAGTGGACCACCAAGGAAAGTCCCTTATTTTTTACTTAGTATTAGAGTATAGTTGGTTTATAATGTTTTATTAGTTTCAGGGGCACAGCAAAGTGATTCAATTATATATAATTCAATATATGATTCAATTATATGTATACATGTTTCTATTCTTTTTCAGGCTTCCCTGATGGCTCAGTTAGTAAAGAACCTGCCTGCAATGTAGGAGATCTGGGTTCATTCGCTGGGTTGGGAAGATACCCCAGAAAAGGAAATGGCAACCCATTCCAGGATTCTTGCCTGGGAAATCCCATGGGAAGAGGAGCCCGGTGGGCTACAGTTCATGGGGCTGCAAGAGTCGGACACGACTTAGCAACTAAACAACCACCACATTCCTTTGCAAGTTCTTTTCCCATTTGGTTATTATAAAATATTAAGCAAACTTCCCTGTGCTATACAGTAAGTCCTTGTTGATTATCTGTTTAAATATCGCAGTGTGCTTATGTCATTTCCAACTCCCAGTCTGTCCCTCCCTCCATCCTTCCCCCCTGGTTATCATAAATTTGTTCTCTAAGTCTGTGAGTCTGTTTTGTAAGTAAGTTCATTTATATCAATTTTTTTTAAGATTCTGCATATAAGTGATATCATATGGTATTTGTCTTTCTCTAACACTTTTATGATAATCTCTATGTCCATCCCTGTTGCCCCAAATGGCATTGTTCCATTCCTTTCAGTGGATGAGTAATATTCCATTTATACATGTACCACATCTTCTTTATCCATTTATCTGTCAGTGGACATTTAGGTTGCTTATATGTCTTCGCTATTGTAAACAGTACCACAATGAACATTAGGGTACTTGTATCCTTTCAAATGATGTTCTTTCCCAAATATATGCCAAGGAAAGGGATTTCTGGGTCATATGGGAGCTCTATTTCTAATTTTTTAAAGGACCTCCATACTATTCTCAATAGAGGTTATACCAACTTACAACCCCACCAACATGGTAAGAGGATTCCCTTTTCTCCACATCCTCTCCAGCATTTATTGTTTGTAGTGATGTCTTTTAAAAGAACCACCGATATGGATTATTTAAAGGGAAAGTCATTCCAAGGAGGGATTTTATGTTCCTTATTAATGAAAAAATATATTTAATGAATGAAAATATAATGAAAAATATATTTTCATTCGATGAAATCTATATTGTTTGGTGAGTTATAGTTGATTCTGCAGTGGTGAATTAACATACCGTATTATTTTTCTCTTAGATTCGTTATTAAAAATGGAGAATTCTGGGACTTGCCTGGCAGTCCAGTGGTGAAAACTCTGTGCTTCCAGTGTAGGGGGCATGGGTTTGACCCCTGGCTAGTGAACTAGGATCCCACATGGTACACAGTGTGGCCAAATCAAGGAAAAGAAGAATGCTTAGTACTCTTGCCTGGAAAATCCCATGGAGTGGGGAGCCTGGTAGGCTGCAGTCCATGGTGTCGCTAAGAGTTGGACATGACTGAGCGACTTCCCTTTCACTTTTCACTTGCATGCATTGGAGAAGGAAATGGCAACCCACTCCAGTGTTCTTGCCTGGAGAATCCCATGGACGGGGGAACCTGGTGGGCTGCCGTCTATGGGGTTGCACAGAGTCGGGCACAACTGATGCAACTTAGCAGCAGCAGCAGCAGCAGTTAATTATTATCTCTTTTTTTGTACCTATGATTTTTTTTATGTCCAAATGGGACTTATACATATTAGTAATTAGAATAATTTACCCAGAAGCAAAGTGACTTATTGAAATTAGTAAGTCTTATTGATAATTTTATAAGTGAATTTTTTTGGACATGAATTTACTTTGATCGTAAGAAGACAATGTAAATTTAATAAGTTGAATTTTTACATTAAATTGATAATGTTGAAAATTATTTGCTATCTTGACAGCAACTACTGTGCTGTTTTCCTTCTTTCTGTGAGCTGATTTATAATTTGAGTCCAAGCAGAACATTAGTAGGATACCACTGAAGCTGGGAAATTGATTCCTCTTGGGATTCCACTCAGCATTTTAGCTTACAATACTCTAATGAGAACACCGGACACAATATTGAAGTGCCTGGAAGAGAAATCTAGGAGAAATATGACTCACTCCATTTATCCCACAGGTCTTATTTTATTTTACTTTTTAAATAGAAACTTCATCATGAGTATCGCCCTATACATACAGGTAACATTTGTTGCCTAAGATCTTGGTCTTATTTAAATCACATCTGGAAGGAGGAGGAGGGGGAATTAGGAAAGAGAAAACAAAAAGTAATTTATTGTGCTGCCTTCTGAAGATGCTTTTCCAGAAGGGATAGTTAGGGAGTTTGGAACTGACATGTACACACTGCTGTATTTAAAAGGGATAACTGCAAGGTCCTACTGTATAGCAGAGGAAACTGCTTAATACCATATGGCAGCCTGAGTGGGAAGGGAGTTTTTCATGGCTGAGTCCTTTTGCTGTCCACCTGAAACTATCACAACATTGTTAATTGGTTATATGCCAATATAAAATGAAAAGTTTAATTAAACAAAACAAAACAAAACAACAACAAAAAACCAAAGATACTTTCCTAATCATTTATTAACTCATACTCTCATTCTCTGAACTTCCCCCACCCCATCCTGCTTTATTATCAGATGGAATTGAATTAGTAGATATAGGTAGAATTTTTTAAAAGTGATTTTGTTAAGAATTCAGTTTGACTGTAACGTTAACCTTGAGTTCTCATATAGACAGTAGAATCTCATTCTGTATTTTCTTACTTTTTTACATATTAATGGATTCATCCTTTTTCCCCCCTGCAACTGTTTCCTCAATCGTAATGCAAGTAATTACATCTAACTTTTCAGGAATTCAGGTCAGTGATAAGGGAAAAGTGTGCAGATGTAGGTAGCAAATGGTGCCTATTGTGGCAGAAAAAAAATTTCCCACAGTTTTGCTCTTTGAGTTTATTGAGGAAATGCAGGAAATGTCCTCTTTTGGAAAAAGGGGTTTCAAAAAGGATTTCAAAGTTAAGAACATTTTTGGATGAACAATTTCAAATGGACACAAAAGAAGAGAGAGCAAATAATGAACTTATCAATCAGGTTAAAAAATGATCAGCATTTCCTTGCTTCTATTCTTTTATTTTTCTTTATTTTTTCCACCTTTGTTGGAATCTTTAAGAGAAAATAGACATTATTTAAATTTTCTCTTGCATATCTAAGTCGGTATCTCTCTTAAACATATGAACCTTTTCTTACATAAATGCAATTCTAATACCACACTTAGTTATAATGATTCATTGGTAATATGTAATACCTGGCTCAGAATTACATTTTCATGATTGCTTTGAAAATGCCTTTTTATAGTTTATTTGCTTGAAATGGGACCTAACTATGGTGCACGCATACTATTCAGTTTTAAGTTTCTCAAATCTCTTTTAATGTGGAGCAACCCTGCCTTCATTTTAAAAAGTCTTGCCATTGAGTTATTATAGAAACTGGGTTAATTGTTCTATGAACTATTTTCCATTCTGAATATACCTCTTTGCTTCTGTGTGGTCACTTANTGAAGCTGCTAAGATGTTTTAATAGCAAATGGCATTTAGGAACCATAATCTAGGTGTTAACTGTGTTCAGTTCTATTGATTCTAGGCCTCTTCAGTGAACAGAGCTAGGATATTTGCATTTTCCAAAGTAGGGAAAAATCAGGAGTTTATAATGATTTGTCAAATTCAGATCAAACACTAAAATAGTTTAATTTTTTTTGATTTTATACTTGTACTTTTTCTCTTACAAGAAGTATTTAACTATGTAATGCTATCAAATTTAATTACATATTTACATAGATATATATGTTAAAAATAAAGCTACCAGTAAGTATACTACTTACTGTATAGTTTAAGATTTCTTTTAAACTCTTTTTATTCACAGAATATGTTATATTCAACTAAATATGAAAAGTTAAAAAACTGTGGAAAACAATTTCTTTGGTGTTTTCTTGTATCTCTAACTTGATGTACAATTTGATTCATGCTTTCACCTTTTTTTCATATTTAAGAGCTCTTACTTCAGTTCCAATTTCATTGATCCTCTACCTTCTCTCTCTTTTTTAAATTGCTGCTCATTATGTTTACTGTAACAAATTCTTACTTCAAATGCAATTTGCCAAATAAATATGAATTCTTTTCTTATATAAAAGATAGCATACTATCTATGTTATTCTGCATTTTAAGTTTCGCTTAATAATATATTAGTGTATGCGTCAATGTATGTTATGTATCAATGTACGATATGATCTTCTTCAATCCTGTATATAATATTTAATTTACCATGATTTATGTAATCAGTCCCTACCGATGACCATTTGAGTTGTCTGATAACCACTGAGGTTTTGGTATTAAAAATAATTCTGCAATGAGTAATTTTGTATATAAATTTTCTTAATTTTTATTATAACATAATTATATTATAATTCTTAATTTTTTATATATAAAAAATTCTTAATTTCTTCACAGAATTGCTGAGTCAAAAAGAAAGCATAAATAATTCTAGTTACTGCCAAGTTCTCTTCTATCAGTGTTATCTGTTTCTGCATTCTCAGTGTCAAGGAGTTGCTGTGTCACAATAAAAGAATATAGGATCAAATTTTTGGATTTTTGCCAATCTTATAGATGAGAAGTGATATCGTAATAAAATTTGGTTTATGATTATGTTGCTAAACTCATACATTTCATTCTTCTTCTATATACTGTTTGTTTACATCTTTTGCCCATGATTCTATCTGGTTGTTGTTGTTCTGCTTCAATTTTTAGAATATCTTTGTACTGGGAACTGTCATCCTTTTGTAAACTGTATATCTTTTCTTAGTATATCCTTTGCCATTGTTTATGATATTTTTTCAATACAAATCTCATATTTTAGTGCAGTCAAACATTATTTCTTTTTCTGTTTCTGAAGTTTGAATATTTTTCCAACTTTCAAGTTGTAAAGAAGTTCATCCTTATTTTACTTCTCCATGATATAATTTAAAAATTAATTTTTATATTTTAGATCTTTGATGTATTTGGTGTGAGTGTGAAATGAAAATCCAATTTTATCTTTTTCCAAATGTTTGCCTTTTGTCCCAACACTACATAAAAATGTCTATCTTTTCTTCACAAATTTGCAGTGCCACCTTTATCATATACACTTTTAAGGGTCAAAAGTTTATACAAACTTTTCTGGTATCAAAGCTAGGTGTTGTGTTCAATAATCTGCCTTCTATTCAAATAACTTCAACTCAAACTCATTCTTAAATTTGACTTATTTAAATGCAAATGGATTAAAAACAGAAGTAAAATTTCCAAGATGTTATCCTATATCCTGCTACAAAGATGTATAAGGGATGGACCTTGTAATTAGGAGCTTATAGTTTAATAAGAGAGATGGATATGCAAAAAGACTATTTCAATGTATTTTTCCATATAAAGCATTTGTGTCATATTTGCTGAGTTGCTTCAGTTGTGCCTGACTGTTTGTGACTCCATGGACTGTAGTAGCCTGCCAGGCTCCTCTGTCCATGGGATTCTCCAGGGAGGAATACTGGAATGGGTAGCCATGTCCTCCTTCAGTGTGTTGGAGGTTGTGTAATTTCCTTGGTTATGTCTCATCACAACAAAAATCTGAAGCGATGGGCCAGTGTTACTGCTCTCAGATGGACCAGCATTACAGCTCCCTGTTACAGCTCAGTTTTATTTAGAAAATAAAGGGAATTACATCCTTGAGGCATGAGGGCATGCTGACCCAAAAGAATTGAAAAGAAGAGAGAGAGGGAAAGAGAGACACCCCCCCCCCCACCAGCCCTTTGGCTCCTCTTTTTATATGTTTTTCTCCTCTTTCTGGGCCTGCCTTATGTAAATTGGGCTAGCCAAGAGTGCTGCTTGTTCTATCTGAGGTCTCCTTGGACCTGCCTTTGTTCTATTTTTGTGGATTTTTCCCTTCTTTGTCTTTTAGCCACCGCCATTCTGGACTCCTTTATCCTATTCCAACTACCTAATAAGAGGATCTTCCTGACCTAGGGATTGAACCCTTGCCTCCTGCATTATGGGCAGATTCTTTACAGTCTAAGCCACCAGGGAAGCCCAAAGCATTTGCAAAGACATATTAATATATGTGGACTTGGGGTTTTCAAAAACAAGATGTAAAGAAACTATGAAGACAAAATAACTGTATTTATTTTATGCCTACTCCTTGATTATTATTAATCTTGTTTGTTCATATTTTCAAAATAGCCCTAATAGACTGATTGAGTGATTCAGTGATTAGGAACAATATGCAAATAAGAAAAAATTACTGATGTGAAAGGCAGAACACAGGGTTGATAAATTCTGTGGGTTCTGGTGAAGAAGAAACTGCATTTCATATTCAAGGCCAGGGTGCTTTATGAAAACAGAAACTCTGAATTCTGTCTGTATCTGAATGTTTTCCCACCTAGCCAGAGATTTCTACCCTTTGGTGAATCCTTAGTCCCATGACCTGCAATAATGGACTAGATGGAATAGTTTCTAACCATGTAGTCACCTGGACTTGCTTTCTGCTTGTGCTTTTTGACTTTTAATTGACCCCTCCTCCCCTTTTGAAGGTTTAAGAGGACTTTCATTATTGGGAAAGGGTAGTTCTAATTTTCTACTAAGAAGGCCAATTAAAGATCAATTTTATTCCTTCTTGCTTGGCATTTGAATGATTAGAAAAACTTTTCCTCATTTGTCAGATGCTGAGGGAGCTAACTGAAGGATGGATTCCTGGAAGCTAACAGAAGGAAGGATATGAGGTTGTTTCCTTAATGTAGAAGTTGTTCAGGAAGAGCTGCAGGTAAATGAATTTCTCCTTCAGAACAAATGTCAATCCCAGACTAGCATTGTGTACTGAAATGCTGCCCTGAGGAGAGAGGTGAAAGAGAGGAATGTTAAAGAAGTGTCTTAGTTAATAACCTTAAGTGAGAAATAGCATGTCATTTCTCAATCAATGTCATTTCCAGGTCCTGTAAGGAGATTATTTATGGGGAGGGGTTATATGGCAATTCATACATCATTTGTATCCACATCTGCCCCCTAGGTTTGGTAAGATAGATTTAGAAGTTTAATTAAAAAAATATATCGCTTTCAGCTGTTCTTTTGCAGTTTGGCTGGTCTCCCAGGTTGAGGTTGTATTTGTATTCATGGAATTACTGTATTTGTTTCCTTAAAATATGGTAGAGGAGAAATGTGAGAATATCCCACATATCATGGGATAAAATAAAATCATGAGAATTAGAGTGGAAAGAAAAATAAAGTTGACCAGTTAGCTACAAAATAGGACTTGTTTACTTTCACTTTCTGATATATTCTCATCAGAAGAGGACACAGAAGCCTATTGTTTCTCAAGGGCTTCCAAGTCAACTAATTCTTTTGATGTTTAGCTCAACAAATAGTAAAGTGTAGCCACTTTATAGTCTTCCTTGATGACAGACGGGCTCAGACAGTAAAGAATCCACCTGCAATTCAGGAGACCTGGGTTCAATCCCTGGGTCGGGAAGATACCCTGGAGAAGAGAATGGCAACCCACTACAGTATTCTTGCCTTGAGAATCTCATGGACAGAGGAGCCTATTATGCGTTATAGTCTGTGAGGTCGCAAATAATCAGACACGACTGAGAGACTAAGCCTGTGAGTGCATGCGCACACACGTGACTACTTTACATTAGTAAGTTTTGAATGCTTACTTTGTACTAGGAGAGATGGGTTTAATCTATATATTACTTAATTTGATTTAACCCTCATGTTAATCTTATATGATAAAGTTGATTATGCTCCTTTTACAGATGTGAAATCTATGGGCTAATAGAGTTTAATACTATGTGCAAAGTAACAGAGCAAAGATTTGGACACCAGTCTGATTTCAAAACACATGGCCTTAGAAGTATGCTTTATATGGAAATCTAAAAATATTTTAGATTTAGAACTTTATTTTAGACTTAAAATATATATTAGAAATTTGATGTAATATCTTCGGAAAGAATGAGAAGAAGTCATGACCAGGTATTTGAGATCTGGACACCAGTTTCTATGGAGTGTGAATTATAAACATCAAGATTTATTTAGCTATGTGTGTATGGATGAATAAAAGGGGTAGTAAATGTTTAACTAAGAAATTGCTATTAATATATGCATAGTTATAGAGATATAAAAAAATTCCTTAGCTGACTAATGGGATTGTTGCATGTTATAAGTTGGTTGTGTGTGTGTGTGTGTATTAGTCACTCAGTCATGTCTAACTGTTTTTGATCCCATAGACTGTAGCCCTCCAAGCTCCTCTGTCCATGGAATTCTCCAGGCAAGAATACTGGAGTGGGTAGCCATTCCCTTCTCCAGGGGATCTTCCTGACCCAGGGATCGAACCCAGGTCTCCTGCATTGCAGGTGGATTCTTTACTATCTGAGCCACCAGGGAAACCCCCATAAGTTGGTTACCAGGGACTTAGCACACAGTTTCCTGTGGAATCAATGTTATTCATCATGCTTATGTACTAAGACCAATCTGTAGAAAAGTCTGTAATTTTGTTTTTTGTAGTCATGTTCTCAGATTCATGAATGGTGGCTGCCATTTACCGAAGCCCACTCAAATTAACTTAAGCAGAAATGGAAATATGTTAAAAAGATACAGTGATCCAGGGAGAGGACTGACTGATTTGATAGGTTTGATCTCAAACCAGTCAATCCTAAAGGAAATCAACCCTGATTATCCATTGATAATCCAGTATCCATTCAGCTAAAGCTGAAGCTCCAAAACTTTTGGCCACTTGACATGGAGAGCTGACTCATGGGAAAACACTGTGATGCTGAGAAAGACTGAGGGCAGGAGGAGAAGGGGATGACAGAGGATGAGATGGTTGGTTGACATCACTGAGTCAATGGACATGAGTTTGAGAAAACTCTGGGAGAAATGAAGGACGAGGAAGCCTGGTGTGCTGCAGTCTCATGGGTAGCAAAGAGTCGGACACGACTTAGCGATTGAACAACAACCACAATAATGAAGTGAAGTCAGACACCACACCTGAAGTGGAAAGTCATTTTCATCCATTCCATCCTTGCTTTCTGTCTCCCTCCCTTGGGTTTATGTGGTATCTCTGCTCTTTCTCTTTCTCTCTCTTGGCTCCTCCATTTCCTTCTCCTTAGCAGATTGAGACTCACTTGTGCACATAGTAGAAAATGTGTGAGTGTGTATGTATTTGTGTGTGTGTGTGTGTGTGTGTGTGTGTGAGAGAGAGAGAGAGAGAGAGAGAGAGAGAGAAAGATAGAGAAAGATGGAGATAGCAAGATAGAATAATGATTTTTTACTATCACTTTAGAATTGCGAAGCTGAGGCTTCCATTTACTATCAGTCATCATCTGAGTTTGTCTCTGATTTTTAATAGAAATTCAGAAATCTGCTTCTTCCAAATATTCACACTTTGGGGCTTGTAAATGCAATTACTTGTAGATTTATTTTCTCTGAAGTTTATGACAAAGCCTTTTGTGGTGTTGTCTGTTTATTCTTTAATTTCCTGATGGAAACTGCCTCTATAGCTCCATCTTTCTAGTGTCTTGAATTACTCCCTTCTACTACCTTTGGAGGTATGAAAGTTCCTTCATTGTGAGGTATTTATTCTCCTCTCTTTTTATTCCTTTGGGCAATTTCACTTTTTGCTCTTTAAAAATGCCTAATTATTTACCCAATTTAAACAATTCATCTCACCTACTAGAAAAGTGGGAGTTCAATACATCTCACATTTGTATTTCTGAAATTAGGAAATTTATATACAAAAATAGAATAAGGAAATAATGAAATTATGCCTCATTTATTATGGTGACACAGTGAGATTACATGTAAAAGTCCTGACTGGTGATTGGCATGTAGAATCACATTGTGTGTGGGTGTCTGTGTGTGTTGCCTTATCAGTGAGGAGCAGGTGGTCTAGTGGTTAGGAGTCTGGCCTCTGGAGCTATACTGACTTGGTTGAAATCCAGGCAACATCATAAAGTAACTGTGACTTTGAGCTACCTTCCTAACCACATTGTATGTAGTTTAATCATCTGCAAAATTGAGATGATAGTACCTATCTCAAGGTGTGAGAATTAAATGTGATAATTCACAGTAAAACTCGAAGAGCAGTAGTACCTGATATTCATACTTACTTGGTAGATATTTAATTACTAATATCATTTAACAGATAATCTCCCTTCTCCATCATTTATGGTATAATATAGAAAGGAGTAAACTGGGTTGCTATTTCTCCATGTTATTTCATGGCCTCTATACATACATTATCTGATTCTTTACCAGCTCTGCCTGAGGGATTTGATCAGCCTAGAGGGGAAAAAATAAGACTTCCAGTCTACTCTGGGGTATCTTCAAGAATCTATTTTCATTTTAAAATTTCCAAGTCAGAAAAAAGGTAACCAACTGAACATTCTTGAAAAGGATTCAGTATTTTCAGGACCTGGTATACCCAGAGATAGCCTCAATTTCCTCAGCCACACTAAGGATAACAACAATTTATCTCGCTGCCATGCTTATTCTCTGTTTTAATATATGTAACTTCTTGTACAAATCTGCATTTTACCCATGCCTATAAATCTGGATGTCTCTCAAGTTCTCTCATGGTAATATGGAGGTCCACATATGAAAGACACTGAAAAGCCTAGCAAGGATCTTCCCTGGTTGCCCAGTGGCTAAGGCTCCGTGCTCCCAATGCAGGGGACTTGGGTTCGATCCTTGGTCAGAGAATTAGATCCCATATGCCAAAATGGTGGCTCAGAGGTTAAAGCATCTGCCTCCGATGTGGAAGACCCGGGTTCGATCCCTGGGTCGGGAAGATCCCCTGGAGAAGGAAATGGTAACCCACTCCAGTATTCTTGCCCAGAGAATCCCATGGACAAAGAAGCCTGTTAGGCTACAGTCCACGGGGTTGCAAAGAGTCGGACACGACAGAGGGACTTCACTTTCACTTTATGCCAAAATGAAGATCATGCACACAGCAATGAAGAGTGAAGATTCTGGGCGCCAAAGGCAACTAAGTCTGGCTGAGTGCAGCCAAATAAATAAATGTTAAAAAAAAAAAAAAGCCTAGCAAGAAGACTTTGAAGAACTATGTGGTGGTCTGAGTGTATCCTGGCTTGTTGTTCATTCACCAAGTTGTGTCCGACTCTTTTGGACCCCATGGACTGTAGCATGCCATGCTTCCCTGTCCCTCACCATCTCCAGGCGTTTGCTCAAGGTCACTCCCAATTCATTTGTCAAAGCCTAGCTCCCAAGGCCATGATTTTTAGGAGGTGGGTTCTTTGGAAGGTGATTAGGTCAGGAGGCAGAATCCTTATGATTGAAATCAGTGCTCTTATAAAACGCTTCCGAGAAATCCTTCTCCGTTTCCTCGCAGTGAGGATGTAGTGAGAAGGTGCCATCATGAAAGAAACAGGAAGAAAACCTTCAGCAGAATGTGATCATGTTGGCACCCTGAGCGGGGCTTTCCAGCCTCCAGAATGGTGGGAAATAAATTTCTGTTGTTTATAAGCCACTCTGTCTGTGGTGTTCTGTTATATCTGCCTGAACAGACTAAGATGGACTATAAATTGCGCTTTGCCTGCAAGCGTGTCATAAAAAGTGACAACTCAGCTGTCACTTATTTATTTCTTCCATAAAGCTTCCATAGGAAAAGATTTATTAAAAATTCAGAATATAGCATAGTTTCCTCAAAGGATAGAAACATTGACAAATGATAACAGGTTTTGAGCATAGGACGCTTGAGTGAGGAGCATTGAACTTGGCCAGGAGATCTGAGCTACAGTCTCTCTGACTATAGACATTCCATGTGTCTCACATGAGATGTCACTGCCAGTTGGGCATCATACCTGCTCTGTTTCAAGCATAACATCATTGAAAGTATGAAAAACCTTTGGAAGTTATTGGCTAAACCATCCAGGGTTATGCAGATTATTTGATTCTTGAATATTTACCATGTGCTCATGGAAGAGTCACGTAGACTTTTAATATATATGTTAAATGGAAATATTTACAAACACTTATTGTGAAATATTTGACAGCTTTGACAATGTATAGGTCCAGGCTTAGATGCAAATGAGTTGAGAACTTCTAATTATTCTCTTGAGAAGACATTCCTTTAAAGAAAATGAGGTAAGTGACAGCTTAAACATCCTATTTAAAATCCTATCTTTTGGAAAAACATTGCAAAAACAAAGCTTTGCAAAAGATAATAGTTCTAACTTGTTGGATCAAATAAATGCAATTTGTGCCTTTCACTGTCAGAGGTTGTAGCCTATAGATGTATACATAGCATCAGTGAAGGAAAATTACTCCCTTATTGTATTTGAAAAACGAACGGAGAGTAAGGTCAAAGCAAAGAGAGGCTGTTTCCTCTGTAGTAGGAAAGGGGACGAATCATAGAATTGGAAGAGACTGAAATGGAACCTTTGAAGAAACTGACTCCCTGATGAGAATTCAAGTCAGAGAACTGAGTAGGTCTTAGGGAAGGCCCTCTGCAAAGCAAGACAGCGCACATCTGTGTATACATCTTTGTCAAGCCTGCCTCACTTTTTTGTTGTTTTAAGAATTGTATTTAGGATTTAGGCTGTATTTAGGAATCAGAAGTACAAAGTAGAGCATTCAGTGGTCATGTGCTCAGAAGTGTCCAGGGAATTCAGCAATGCACAGCCACAGGCCAGGTAAGATGGATCCAAAGGTGATAGGGGTTCAGGAAGGTGTACATGTTGACCAGGTGTGCTCACACGGAAGTGCTAATGCATTAAGGCTGCCAGGGCTCTGCACTGTTATGCAATGCAAAGATAATGCCAAATGGGCTGAGGCGCACACATACACACACACAGAGGCCAGGAGTAACCAAGCAGAATGATGATGGGGCTAGGGACGCTGAGTTGAGGAATTGCAGAATGAGCATCTCACAGGTGTACACCCCATCCCTCCCACTCTCAGTCTCTGCCCGTGTTCCACCTAAGACCCCAAGGGAATCAAATAGAGGCCAAAAAGCACAGGCATCGAGGGCATGATGATCACCAGCATGGCAGCGCAGCTGTTGTTGGTCCTGTTAAGGCCCTAGTCTGGCGGGCTTAGGGTACACGGAGCACCCGGATGCAGGGGGAACTTCCACATCGCTCCAGCTTCTGGGGAACCTGTTGCAGCTAGTCTGGACGCCAAGACTGAGTACGTGTGGAGGTGCGGGTGGCCCCAATGGGGCGGGGAAGGGGTGGGGGGCAGAATTCTGGATTCGCAAGAGATGGGGAAGCTGGAATTTCTATTCTCTGAATGAACATGGACTTCCTTGGAGTCTCAGATAGTAAAGAATCTGCCTGCAATGCAGGAGATGTGGGTTCCATCCCTAGGTGGGAAGATCCCCTGGAGAAAGGAATGCCTACGCACTCCAGTATTCTTGCCTGGAGAATCCCATGGCAGAGGAGCCTGGCGGGCTACAGTCCACGGGGTGGCAAAGAGTTGGACACGATTGGGTGACTAACACCGAATGACGACAGAGCTGAGGGCTCTGGGCCTGTGAGTCCTGAGACAGGCCGAGGAGCCTGGAGCACTGCCTTCAGGGATGGGAGGAGACTGGGGTGAGGAGCTTCCATCCAGTACGTTTGGTTGTGAGGGAAGAGGAGACTAGGGTGGGAAGGCAGGCCTGGAGGGAAAAGGGGCAGTGGGCTTGAGCTCTTGCTTCAGGACAGCATCCTGCTCCATGCCTTCCCCCATGCTCCTGGGTCCTGAGGGAGCAGAAACCTGGGGTAGTCTGGTCCCAGGGAAAGGCAAGCAGAGAGGTCTGTTCTGTTGAAGGTGGGGAGGTGTTGAGGACCTTGACACCTGGTTCTGGGGGCCCTGGGGGCTAGGAAACCTGGACTTCTAGATCTTGAGGGAAGAGGGTGCTGGACTTCTGGGTCTGAAGGAGAAGGGAACTGGGGGTGGGATTCTAGGGTCTCAGCTGTGGAAGAGTCAGGAGTCCAGACCAGTAGGCTGGACACCAGCTCAGTGTAACTCTGGTGTGGCTGGGCCCTGCCCTGTGTTGATGCTATGCCGCTCTACAGCAATGTTGGGCACATCAGTTCAGTTCAGTTCAGTTGCTTAGTCATGCCCGACTCTTTTCGACCCCATGAATCGCAGCACGCCCGGCCTCCCTGTCCATCACCAACTCCCGGAGTCCATCCAAACCCATGGCCATTGAGTCGGTGATGCCATCCAACCATTTCATCCTCTGTCATCCTCTTCTCCTCTTGCCCTCTTGTCAGGGTCTTTTCCAGTGAGTCAGCTCTTCAAACATCAGGTGGCCAAAGTATTGGAGCTTCAGCATCACTCCTTCCAATGAGCACTCAGGACTGATCTCCTTTAGGATGGACTGGTTGGACCTCCTTGCAGTCCAAGGGACTCTCAAGAGTCTTCTCCAACACCACAGTTCAAAAGCATTAATTCTTTGGTGCTCAGCTTTCTTTATAGTCCAACTCTCACATCCATACATGACCACTGGAAAAACCATAGCCTTGATGAGATGGAACTTTGTTGGCAAAGTAATGTCTCTGCTTTTTAATATGCTGTCTAGGTTGGTCATAACTTTCCTTCCAAGGAGTAAGCATCTTTTAATTTCACAGCTGCAGTCACCATCTGCAGTGATTTTGGAGCCCAGAAAAATAAAGTCTGACACTGTTTCCACTGTTTCCCCATCTATTTGTCATGAAGTTATGGGACCAGATGCCATGATCTTAGTTTTCTGAATGACACATCAGTGTTGACTAAAAAATATAGTCACAACTTGAGGGCAGAGAGTTGGGAAAGTTTAGGACTCCAAGTCCAGGAGACAGCATCTCATTGCTATAGTTAGTTGCTCAGTCATGTCATGTCTGACTCTTTCTAGCCCATGGATGCAGCCCACCAGGCTCCTCTGTCCATGGGGATTCTCCAGGCAAGAATACTGGAGTGAGTTGCCAGGACCTCCTCCAGGAGATCTTCCCAACCCAGAGATCGAACCTCGGTACCCTGCATTGCAGGCAGATTCTTTACTGTCTGAGCCACCAGGGAAGCCCAAGAATACTGGAATGGGTAGCTTAACTCTTCTCCAGATCTTCCTGATCCAGGAATCAAACCCTGGTCTCCTGCATTGCAGGCAGCTTCTTTATCAGCTGAACTCCCTGTGAGAAAAGTGCTCCAAGGAGGCAGGAGTCAGGCTATAATACAAGTTTGCAACAAAGGGAACAGGCAGTTTGGACAACAAAGATCAGGTACCAAGTTAAGGGATTTAGCATTCTCTGTGTGGGAAGATGCAAGAGTCCTTTCATATGCACCTCAGCTATCTGGGGCCAAATCCTGTTTCCTTTTTCCTGCCACCTTGTGGCAGATGACTGATTCCTATATACCCTGAGCAATCACCGAGCGGGGAGGTTGGCGGCAACTGCTGGATTGCAGTTTTGGGATCTCTCATTCACATTTGGAGACCAGAAATTGCTGATTGACATTTCTTGTGTGTGGTAGGAGATATTTTCATTTCAAAGTAGTATCGCAGGCGGGTGGTGTTTCTGGCTGTGGGGCTCTGGGGTTGAACTCTTCACACCCAGAAATCGTAAGCCTCCAAAGACCAGGACTGATTCATTTTTTAAAGTAAGTTCATCACTTAGAGCAAAGACTTAAGTGAGTCCACCCTTTGTACTCTGACACTGAATTAAATCTCATTTGTGGAGTTTTGGGTGAGGTAGAAAAAAGAGCCTTATTGCTTTTCCAGGCAAAGAGGGGCCACAGTGGGCTAATGCACTCTAAACTGTGAGTCCTGACCCAGGCGGCCTTGTTGGGAGATTCATAGTAAATGACCCAAAGAGACTGTCTATGTGCTCAGCTTGTGGATGTTCTTCTGATTGGTTGGTGGTGAGGTAAGTGGGAGTCAGCATCATCAACCTTCTTATTCCAACCAGTCTGGGGTCTTCTGCTTGTGGGCAGTGTACCGTTAACTTCTTCCACCTGGTTGAGGGCTTCAGTGCCTTCAAAACAGCTCAAAGATATGTATTATTATACATGGGATTCCCCGGTGGCTCAGATGGTAGAGTCTGCCTGCAATGTGGGAGACCTGGGTTTAATCTCTGGATCTGGAAGTTGCCCAGAGAGGGAAATGGCCACCCACTCCAGTATTCTTGCTGGAAAATCCCATGGACAGAGGAGGCTGCCAGGCTACAGTCCATGGGGTCACAAAGAGTTGGACCCAACTGAACAATTTCACTTTCATTTCGTACATATCCTTTGAGGGGAAGCAGAAACTTGCTCCAAGGCTGTACTATTGTTACTTTTTTAATTTTTAAATTATTATTATTATTTTTCTTTACAATATTATATTGGTTTTGCCACATATCAACATGAATCCACCACGGGTGTACACATGTTCCCAATCCTGAACCTCCCTCCCACCTCCCCCCAACCATCGCTCCGGGTCATCCCAGTGTACCAGCCCCAAGCATCCTGCACCCTGCATCAAACCTAGACTGGTGATTCATTTCTTATATGATATTATACATGTTTCAATGCCATTTCCCAAATCATCCCATCCTCTCCATCTCCCACAGAGTCCAAAAGACTGTTCTATACATCTATGTTTCTTTTGCTGTCTCACATACAGGGTTATNTATTGTATTTTTGAAAATCCAACCTCTACTCTAGATTTTTAATCTTTGCTTTTTGGTAGTTTTTATCAATTTTGTACCTTTAAAAATCCAATCTTTAGTACCCATTTTTACTTGGGAGCGAGACTACTGGCTTGACTGCTCTCACCTCCTTTGGACTCTCCTTTTTCTCCACCGGGTCGCCTCTGTCTCCTCCCTCCCCCTTCTCTTCTCTACCCAACCCTGTGAATCTCTGTGTGTTCCAGATGGCAGAGAACATTTAGGGAACTGATTACTGGCTGGATCTATCTCACTCCTTTTCATTTCCTCCTTTTATCCTCCTGGCCACCTCTGTCTCCTTCCTCCCTCTTCTCTTCTGTGTATAACTCCGTGAACATCTCTGAGGGGTCCAGACTGTGGAGCACACATAAGGAAATGATTACTGGCTAGCTTGCTCTCTCCTCTTTTGATTCCACCTCATCTCATTCGNAAGAAGAAGGTGAGAAGAAGAAGAAGGTGAGAAGAAGAAAAAAACAGGAAAAAGATGAGAAGAATACGAAGAGGCAGAAGAAGGTGAGATGAAGAAGAAGTACGTGAGAAGAAGGGGAACATGGTGAGAGGAAGAAGAAGAAGAAGATGGTGAGAAGAAGATAAAGAAGCAGCAGAAGAAGAAGTTGTGAATAATAATAAGAAGAAAGTGAGAAAAAGAAGAAGAAGAAGGTGAGAAGAAGAAGAAGAAGATGAATAAGGTGAAAAAAATGAGAAAAAGGTGAGAAAAAAAAGATGANACCAGAGTCAGGAGGCTTAAGTCCAAATCCTGAGATCATCAGAGAACTCCTGACTCCAGGGAACATTAATCGATAGGAGCTCATCAAATTCCTCCATACCTACACTGAAACCAAGCACCACCCAAGGGCCAACAAGTTCCAGAGCAAGACATACCACATAAATTCTCCAGCAACACAGGAACACAGCCTTAAGCTTCAATATACAGGCTGCCCACAGTTACCCCAAAACCATTGGCATCTCACAACTCATTACTGGACACTTCATTGCACTCCAGAGAGAAGAAATCCATCTCCACCTATCAAAACACCAACACAAGCTTCCCTAACCAAGAAATCTTGACAAGCCACTGATACAACCCCACCCACAGTGAGGAAACTCCACAATAAAAAGAACTCCACAAACTGCCAGAAAACAGAAAGGCCACCCCAAACGCAGCAATATAACAAAGATGAAGAGACAGAGGAATACCCAACAGGTAAAGGAACAGGATAAATGTCCACCAAACCAAACAAAAGAAGAAGAGATAGGGAATCTACCTGATAAAGAATTCTGAATAATGATAGTGAAAATGATCCAAAATCTTGAAATCAAAATGGAATCACAGATAAATAACCTGGAGACAAGGATTGAGAAGATACAAGAAAGGTTTAACAAGGACCTAGAAGAAATAAAAAAGAGTCAATATATAATGAATAATGCAATAAATGAGATCAGAAACACTCTGGAGGCAACAAATAGTAGAATAACGGAGGCAGAAGTTAGGATTAGTAAAGTAGAAGACAGAATGGTAGAAATAAATGAATCAAAGAGGAAAAAAGAAAAACAAATTAAAAGAAATGAGGACAATCTCAGAGACCTCCAGGACA
>SJYW01048649.1:302261-329899 GCA_006410735.1 Raphicerus campestris
ATATATATATGAAGTTTGGTTTAAAAATAGGGTCTTTTTTGAAAAGTAATAGTAGGTTATAAAAATGAGAATTAAAGGAGTAACAGAGGACTTAAAAATTAAAGAAAATTAAAAAAAAAGGAGAAAAAGAAAGAAAAAAAGAATGATTGTAAAAATAGTAAAGATATATCTAGGACTTTCTCTGGTGTTGTTGTGGGCAGTGTGGAGTCAGTTCATTTTTGGATAGTTCCTTGGTCCAGCTTATATTTCTCAAGATCTATAGGACCCTTCCTATGTAGTTGGTACTAACAACAGAGTTTTAATCTATTGCACCTGTCACTTCCAAGGTGATTCCTTCTGTTTTAGCTTCCTCTGTTTGCTGGTCTCTTCAGTGTCTGATTTCTGCCCTGACACAAGGGGGGCAGTGGTGGATACTTTTTTTAGGCTCACTTGTTCAGTCATGCTGTGAGGAGGGAGGGACGCTGCAAACAAATAACACTGGAGTGTGCTCACCATGCCTCAGCCACACTGGGCCTGCCCCCACCTGCGCGCACACAGCTCAGGCTCTAGGTTGCTCCCCTGGGAACCATCTGAGGCCAGCCCTGGGCTGCATGCACCTCCCAGGTCTAAGCCTCTCAGATTCAGGCACTCAGGTAATCCTCAGAGGTGCAGACTTGGCTGGGCTTGCGTTTTATGCCCTTCCCAGGTCCGAGTAGCTCAGGTGTTTGGCGAGCATGGTCTCTGTGACTTATCGCCTCTCCCATCCCTGCCACTCGGTTTTCTGGGTGTACAACTGGAGCACCTTCTCAGGTGGATGATGACTGTCCAGAACCCCAACAAGTCTTAGCAAAGGAGCCTGCTTGCCGTTTGGTATATAATGTCTCTCTGGGGCTGCAATTGCCACTTTCCGGCCCTTCTGGCTCTGGCTGCCTGTCACCGGAGGGGGATGTTCTGCACCCAGCTAATTCTGTTCTGTCCTTTGTTCTGTTTGTGGTCTTGGCGGTGTCTTGTGTTAAAGCTTTTCACGTGGTAGCTATCCCACAGTCTGGTTTGCTAGCCCAAATTAGTTCACTCTGATTACACTCGGGGCGTTCGGCCCGATCCTTACTTAAGCAATACAGCCTGTGCCTCCCTGCCCAGCCCCTGCTTGCTAGTGGTGGATGCAGGCGTCTGTGCTGCTTCTCCACTGGGGGAATTACTGCTGGGCTTGTAATCTGTGGGTTTTAATTATTTATTTATTTTCCCTCCCTGTTATGTTGCTCTCTGCGCTTCCAAGGCTCGCCACAGGCTCAGCAGTGAGAGTGTTTCCTGATGTTTGGAAACTTCTCTCTTTTTAAGACTCCTTTCCCGGGACGTAGCTCCGTCCCTACCTCTTTTGCCTTTTATATTTTTTCCTACCTCTTTTTGAAGACAACGGGCTGCTTTTCTGGGTGCTTGATGTCCTCTGCCAGCATTCAGAAGTTGTTTTGTGGCATTTACTCAGCGTTTAAGTGTTTTTTTTTTTTTTTTTTTGTGAATTTGTGGGGGAGAAAGTGATCTCCCCATCCTATTCCTCCACTATCTTAGGACTGCCTCCTGTACTATTTCTTGATTGTTTCTCCCTTGTTTCTGCACCCCATCCCTTCCTTAATTAGTAACTATTTGAATTGCCCATTGTAACTCAAGGGAAGTCATGGAGGCTGAATGAAGCTTACCCTGAAAGGAAGAAAATGGGGAGTGGAGGGGAGAGCATACAAGAAAAACTCTTATGCCCAGGAGTACCAGGGTCCTGCTCCATTTCAAGATGGGAGTCCAGCTTCCAGGAAAGAAGACTGTAATTGCTTCTGAGTGGAAAGCTTGTGGGCCATTTTTCTAACTGATGCTTAGAAAAAGCGTCTCTTTGGTAGGGAAGGAGGAAAGTCCTATGTGAGCCTACTAGTTGGCAGCTTCTGGCTTGGGACTTGGTGGTGTGATCTCTTGTTGCTGTTGTTTAGTCACTAAGCCTCCTCTGACTCTTTGCAACCCCATGGACTGTAGCCTGCCAGGCACCTCTGTCCATGGGATTCTCCAGGCAAGAATACTGGAGTGAGTTGCCTTTTCCTTCTCCAGATCTCTCATTACAGCTATATAAATGTTGTGAGCCATCTGAGAGAGGAAAAATCTCCCTCTGGGGGCGGGAGATGGCTGATTGGGAGTCCTTTCACAGCTCTCCAGTTCTGTACCACAAAACAGAGGCTCATGTGTACCTTAGCCTCTGGGATCATTTCTGTTTCCAGAAGGGTGCAGGAAGATTTATGAAATTCTAGTCCTGAAGACCAACTTTACTTTCACCTCACTGATGGGCAGGCCCTGATTTGTTTCCAGAAACGAAGCTTTTGCTGACTTCCTGTGGGCAAGTCTCTGCCTTATTTCAGTAGCCAAGTCCCACTCATATAGCCTCATCCATCCTGGTTCTCTTCTGATACTGCAGCCTTGCCTCATACCATCTCAACCCTCCCAGGGGCTGGAGTGCAGCTCCTAACTCCAGCCACCTTGGCCATATACTTGCTTCCTACCTTTGGCTTGCTGACCAAGCAAGATTTCCTTGATGCCATGCTCCCCTGTGATAGGGCCACCTCTGAAGTCCTCTCTGTTCTGGACTGTAAGATCCCTGATGACAGAGATATTCAAGACCCTTGATGGCAGAGTTGGCTCCTATTTTGTTCAGCATTATATCTCTAGGGTCCTGCGTGGTGCCTGGCACAATCTGGCAGCCTAGTAAGTTTGCTTTTTTGCTGCTAATATCTGCTCTAGTCATCTATGTTGCCCTGACTAATCCATCTTACCTAGTTCTGGAGTCTGAGGTCTCACCCTCCCTGTCTGATTGATTCCCAATACTGACATACATAATTTAGTTGCAGTCTCACACTAATTATTATTCATAGGAATAGTTAGTGCTTTTCATCATCAAAATGTCTTCCAATTTTAGTTAATTAATCAACCACAGGTTTGTATGGAGGTGACTACAAAATCTGATATATGGTGATAAATCATTATAAAATAGTCTGACAGTTTATATGGAAAGAGATAAATGGAAGTTACTTTCAGATTAACCATTGTAGGGAAGTCAACTTGAGGAGTGTGCTGAGATTACCTTTGCACAATGAGTCAGGGCTACCTGGGTTCAATCTTCAATCCATCACTTCCTGCCTGACCATCATGAGCAGGATGATTAACCTTCCATCTCAGTATCCTTGTGTGTGAAATGAGGGTAATGCTAGAATCTACATCAGAAAGCTGTGAAGATTAAATGGAAATAACATGCAGAACACCAAATACTGTGCTTAATATACAGGGAGGGTTCAGTAAATACCTAATGATTGTGTAACTCCATAAACTGCTACTCAAGTCACAACTGTAAAATTTCCTAAAACTTTGAAGCAATGGAAATTTACTTTTTGATGCAGTACAAAGAGTGGCAGGAATGAGACTTCCTCTTCTAGTTATAAGGGTGGATTGGGCAAGTTACTTCACACGACCAGGTTGTATAGCTCCTGGGAAGCATGGGTCACAATATGCAATAGAATGGAGGCCCTTGGAGCTTGATCTGATATCCTGACATCTTAATTTTCTTCTGTATAAAATATGCATATTAATTATTACTTTCCAGAGGTAGAGGGATTAATTGAGACAATATTTAACTCATGGCCTAGCATATGGTAGGTACTTGAAAAGTAGTTATTGTTTGGAAAAATAAAAATATATTTACTAATTAATACCATGTACAGAGTTAGCTTTAAAGTCATTTTAGTTCATGAGCATTGAAATACATTGTACTTAACTTGGTTTTGAAGTAAAACTGTAATTTTAGAACTATGATAGCCTGAGGAAAATTTCCACTTTATAAAAAAAGCAAAATAATCTTCAGGAAAAGAACATTTTCCCCAGTTCTTTTCTTCTCTAAATCTTTGGAAGTCTGAAATCTTCTTCATGTGAGTCTCTTACTCTATTGATGTATAAGTTAGATTTATTCTATTTTGAATCTCTCTAATGCAAAACTCCTCTTTTTGATAAAATCCCAATATTCTTGAACTTGGACTTTTTTT
Organism: Raphicerus campestris; assembly: GCA_006410735.1. Classification (NCBI taxonomy): domain Eukaryota; kingdom Metazoa; phylum Chordata; class Mammalia; order Artiodactyla; family Bovidae; genus Raphicerus; species Raphicerus campestris. The sequence goes on from SJYW01048649.1 coordinate 306,305, forward strand.
CTCTTTACATCTGTATTTCTTCTTGACACCATTATTGCCATCTTCTATAATTTCAGTTCACTTTCCTCCTGTTCGTATTCACTTTTTGCATCTGTTTTGCCATCTTTCTTCCCGCTCAGACCTGCCAGCTTTGAAATTTGCCCTAGCATCTGCTCAGGTTCAGGGCAGACCAACCCATGTGCCATGATCTGGGTGACTGCAGAAAGCCTTAGAAGAAGCTGCATTAAAGTTCCAGAGGGATCTATGGTCAGGTGCTTGGGGCAGAGACCTAACACTATGCTACCCCCTACCCAAATTTCTCTACAGTCCTTCCCTCAAGGCCACTGAATACAATTACTGTGTAGCCTGTTCAATAAATAAGGGCAGTGGCTGAAAGAGGGGGGCATGAAATCCAGCCTGCTCATGACTTACAGAGCTGTGCTCTATTTATGATGCTATATATACTGGGAGGTATATATAGCTTCCTAGGTGGTACAGTGGTAAAGAATCTGCCTGGCAATGAGGGAGATGCAGAAGACTTGGGTTCTATCCCTGGATCGGGATGATCTCCTGGAGGAGGAAATGGCACCCTACTCCAGTATTCTTGCTGGGAAAATCCCATGAACAGAGGAGCCTGGTGGGCTACAGTCCATGGGGTTGCAGAGTCGGACATGAATAAGCATGCACTTACATGTCTACTGGGAAGAAGGATGTGTTTATCTAATTCACACAAAGACATCATCTGAGTTACCAGGAGATCTTCCTTCTTTTTGGGAATTTGTAGAAATTCACATAAGGTGGAAAGAACAGAGGTACTCCATTGTGTGGACAAATTACTCTTTCAGAATGTGTTTTGTACTTTTCCTCACTGCTCTNTTTTAGAACTATGATAGCCTGAGGAAAATTTCCACTTTATAAAAAAAGCAAAATAATCTTCAGGAAAAGAACATTTTCCCCAGTTCTTTTCTTCTCTAAATCTTTGGAAGTCTGAAATCTTCTTCATGTGAGTCTCTTACTCTATTGATGTATAAGTTAGATTTATTCTATTTTGAATCTCTCTAATGCAAAACTCCTCTTTTTGATAAAATCCCAATATTCTTGAACTTGGACTTTTTTTCTCTTTACATCTGTATTTCTTCTTGACACCATTATTGCCATCTTCTATAATTTCAGTTCACTTTCCTCCTGTTCGTATTCACTTTTTGCATCTGTTTTGCCATCTTTCTTCCCGCTCAGACCTGCCAGCTTTGAAATTTGCCCTAGCATCTGCTCAGGTTCAGGGCAGACCAACCCATGTGCCATGATCTGGGTGACTGCAGAAAGCCTTAGAAGAAGCTGCATTAAAGTTCCAGAGGGATCTATGGTCAGGTGCTTGGGGCAGAGACCTAACACTATGCTACCCCCTACCCAAATTTCTCTACAGTCCTTCCCTCAAGGCCACTGAATACAATTACTGTGTAGCCTGTTCAATAAATAAGGGCAGTGGCTGAAAGAGGGGGGCATGAAATCCAGCCTGCTCATGACTTACAGAGCTGTGCTCTATTTATGATGCTATATATACTGGGAGATATATATAGCTTCCTAGGTGGTACAGTGGTAAAGAATCTGCCTGGCAATGAGGGAGATGCAGAAGACTTGGGTTCTATCCCTGGATCGGGATGATCTCCTGGAGGAGGAAATGGCACCCTACTCCAGTATTCTTGCTGGGAAAATCCCATGAACAGAGGAGCCTGGTGGGCTACAGTCCATGGGGTTGCAGAGTCGGACATGAATAAGCATGCACTTACATGTCTACTGGGAAGAAGGATGTGTTTATCTAATTCACACAAAGACATCATCTGAGTTACCAGGAGATCTTCCTTCTTTTTGGGAATTTGTAGAAATTCACATAAGGTGGAAAGAACAGAGGTACTCCATTGTGTGGACAAATTACTCTTTCAGAATGTGTTTTGTACTTTTCCTCACTGCTCTGTTGCTCATGATTTTTTCCTTGCTTGGAATAACTTTGCTTCATCTCTTTCCTCACTCTTCACCTTGGCTGTCCAATCAGAGGCAACCTCCAAAGTTTATCTTAAACATCATCTTTATGAAACTTTCATGTCATCTTGTGGCAGACACACTCTAAGGTGACTCCCAATGACTCAATTCTTCATATTTCCCCCCTCTTAATTGCAGGCAGAACTTGTGATTTACTTCTAGTTGATAAAAGATGGTAGTGGTAATGGGGTAGTTACTGCATGGTTATCTTGTTACTGAAGATTGTCTTAGTGGACTGGAGAGAGATATCCTTTTGCTGGCCTTGAAGAGGTAAACTGCCATGTGTGAAAAGGCTTGTGAGAGGGCTGTGGTGGCCTCTAGGCACAGACAGCCAACAGGAAAATAGGGATGTCGGTCCTACAGCTGCAAAGAACTGAATTTTGCCAGCAGCCACATAAGCCTGGGAGAGTATCCTGAGCTCTAGACAAGAATGAAGCTCATCCAGTATTTGGATTTCAGCCTGATAAGACTCTGGACAGAGGACCCAGCTAAGTCAAACCAAGACTTTGGCACCTAGTGACCATGAGATAATCAATAGGTGTTTTTGTTTTTTCTGGTAAGGCTTATTGGGGCCCCTGCTGCATCGGGGGGAGCAAGAACAAGTAACAGTTTCCCTTGCTGGTCACTCACTGAAGGGGGGCAAACTTGTTCCTTCTATGGGGTGAGGGTATAGCTGTTTTACTGTGCACCTCCTTCACTGGACATAGTATGTAACAGGTCTCTGACTGCCTTCATGATGTATTGTGATATTGTTTTACTTTTATATTACTTTCACCATAATATCTATCAAATTATATTGTTATTGATCATTAACTTGTCTGTTTATTGTGCTTGATTTAATGATCCCAGGTTATGTAGAAACATCTAAGCAGGGAATCAAGACATAAATAACGATGCACATTCATAGAACATATCCAAAAGGGGAGAAAACCACTGGGCTAGGTGACATCAGTCTTCGTCTAACTCAGAAGAGCTGGACAATGCTATCCGATATCTTTTACTATCGTGCACAGGTGTGTGCATGCTGCAGGCTAAGTCGCTTCAGATGTGTCTGACTCTTTGTGACCCCATGCATGATAGCCCACCAGGCTCCTTTGGAATTCATCAGGCAAGAATACCAGAGTGGGTTGCCATGTCCTCCTGCAGAGTATCTTCCCCACCCAAGAACAGAACCTGAGTCTCCTGTGTCTCCTGTATTGGCAGGTGGGTTGTTTACCACTAGCACCATCTGGGAAGCCCCACCCACAACTGCATCACAGGAGATAAGAAATTCATGTCATTGTGTCCATTTGTAAGAAAAGAGAGAGATATAAAAGGACATTCTTTGTTAGTTTACAGGGTAAAGAAATGTATGGTAGTTTACAGGGCAAAGAAATGTTTGGAGAAAAAAATACATCCTCACAAAATTAGTAAACAATTTTTATTTATTTGAAAACTGTTCAGAATTGCTATGAAGTTCTTTTTAGATGAAAAAAAANCATCTTGTGGCAGACACACTCTAAGGTGACTCCCAATGACTCAATTCTTCATATTTCCCCCCTCTTAATTGCAGGCAGAACTTGTGATTTACTTCTAGTTGATAAAAGATGGTAGTGGTAATGGGGTAGTTACTGCATGGTTATCTTGTTACTGAAGATTGTCTTAGTGGACTGGAGAGAGATATCCTTTTGCTGGCCTTGAAGAGGTAAACTGCCATGTGTGAAAAGGCTTGTGAGAGGGCTGTGGTGGCCTCTAGGCACAGACAGCCAACAGGAAAATAGGGATGTCGGTCCTACAGCTGCAAAGAACTGAATTTTGCCAGCAGCCACATAAGCCTGGGAGAGTATCCTGAGCTCTAGACAAGAATGAAGCTCATCCAGTATTTGGATTTCAGCCTGATAAGACTCTGGACAGAGGACCCAGCTAAGTCAAACCAAGACTTTGGCACCTAGTGACCATGAGATAATCAATAGGTGTTTTTGTTTTTTCTGGTAAGGCTTATTGGGGCCCCTGCTGCATCGGGGGGAGCAAGAACAAGTAACAGTTTCCCTTGCTGGTCACTCACTGAAGGGGGGCAAACTTGTTCCTTCTATGGGGTGAGGGTATAGCTGTTTTACTGTGCACCTCCTTCACTGGACATAGTATGTAACAGGTCTCTGACTGCCTTCATGATGTACTGTGATATTGTTTTACTTTTATATTACTTTCACCATAATATCTATCAAATTATATTGTTATTGATCATTAACTTGTCTGTTTATTGTGCTTGATTTAATGATCCCAGGTTATGTAGAAACATCTAAGCAGGGAATCAAGACATAAATAACGATGCACATTCATAGAACATATCCAAAAGGGGAGAAAACCACTGGGCTAGGTGACATCAGTCTTCGTCTAACTCAGAAGAGCTGGACAATGCTATCCGATATCTTTTACTATCGTGCACAGGTGTGTGCATGCTGCAGGCTAAGTCGCTTCAGATGTGTCTGACTCTTTGTGACCCCATGCATGATAGCCCACCAGGCTCCTTTGGAATTCATCAGGCAAGAATACCAGAGTGGGTTGCCATGCCCTCCTGCAGAGTATCTTCCCCACCCAAGAACAGAACCTGAGTCTCCTGTGTCTCCTGTATTGGCAGGTGGGTTGTTTACCACTAGCACCATCTGGGAAGCCCCACCCACAACTGCATCACAGGAGATAAGAAATTCATGTCATTGTGTCCATTTGTAAGAAAAGAGAGAGATATAAAAGGACATTCTTTGTTAGTTTACAGGGTAAAGAAATGTATGGTAGTTTACAGGGCAAAGAAATGTTTGGAGAAAAAAATACATCCTCACAAAATTAGTAAACAATTTTTATTTATTTGAAAACTGTTCAGAATTGCTATGAAGTTCTTTTTAGATGAAAAAAATATAATTTTTGATTTTTATACTAAGAAAATATAGATTTGTCATATTTCTCCCCCAAACTGACATCTTATTTAAAAAATTAAATCAAATGCACAGATAAAAATGGTGACATAACTCATTCCCAACTTCAGACTGCCTCACAAGAAGACCACCTATCCACTACCCACAGGCAAAGTACCATTGTGAAAACCTAGAGGTGGGGCTGAAGCACTCCCAGGGACCACAGGGATCCTGAAGGACCTTACCTTAGAAGGGTAAAGGGAGTGACTGTACTCTGATTGCATTGTCCGTCTCCCAGCACTGCACAATAATACACTGAGGGTCTGTGCTTTCTCCCAAGAGTCCAAGGTGGACATCCAGCTTCCTTGTCACTGCTTGGTGCTTCTCAAGAGACCCAGGGATAGCTGGGGAAATCCATGGGGCTTGACTACTGAGAATCAAATAGAAACAGAGAAGATTGTCAGGGCTTACAACAATTAGCACTGTGCCTGTTAGAATGTCTACTGTCAGTAAGATATGAGGTAACCAATGCTAGGGAGGATGTAGATCAAATGAAACTCTTGTGCACTGTTGGTGCAGTCACTACAGACAGTGGTATAGGGGGTCCTCGAAAAACTAGAAATAGAACTTCCATATGATTCAGAGATGCCCCTGTGATATATATCCCAAGGAAATAAATTCAAAGTCTTGAAGAGACATCTGCACCCCTATGCAAATATCTGTGTTGATTACAGTATTATTTACAATAGGCAAGTCACAAAAACAGCTTATGTCCAGTAACAGATAAATGGTTTGAAAAAAGGTAAATGGAAAGAAAATAATGAGTAGAATATTATCCAAGGATTAAAAAGTAAGGAAATTCTGTCATTTACAACAACATGGATGAAACTTGAGAACATTATGTTAAGTGAAATATACAAAGTGGAAAAAGACAAATACAGTATGATCTTACTTTATGTGGAATCTAAAAAAACACACAAAACAAAAAAATCTGAACTCATAAAAACAGAATGGATTGATGGTTGCAAGGGTAGGAGTGAGAACTGGGAGGGGAAATGGGTGAAGCTGGTCAAAGGGTAAAACTTCCAGTTACAAGATGAGCAAGTTCTGGGGATATAATGTACAGCATGGTAACTATAATTAACAAGAGTATATTGTACATTTGAAAGTCAGTAAGAGATTTAATGGTGTCCCAGGTGGTGCAGTGATAAAGAATCTGCTTGCCAGTGTAGGAGAAGCAAGAGACTTGGGTTCAGTCCCTGGATTGAGAAGATCCCTTGGAGGAGGAAATGGCAACCCACTCCACTATTCTTGCCTGGAGAATCCCCATGGGCAGAGGAGCCTGGCGGGCTACAGTCTGTGGGATTGCAAAGAGTGGGACACAACTGAGCACAAACTGAGAGATTTAAAGGTTTTACCATACAGAAAATTTTGTAGCTTTGTAACTATGTAAGTTGAATCTTTACTTTTTCTGCAGTGTATATATATATATATCAAACCATTCTGTTATAAATCTTAAATTTATATACAATACAATGCTTTAATATGATGTTGCAATGTCTATTTTATCTCAGTAAAGCTGGAAGAAAATAGCATTTCCATAGTAATGCTGAATGACAAAATGACATTATATAAAGTGATGTGAGTAGTGAAAGAGTCCCATTGATTACAAAGCATGTCCTCCAAACCCTGGGCCTTCCTTTCTTTTTGCTCAAATGCTACTTTGACCAAAGTTCCACTAAAGCAGTTACTGTATTGTATTGGTATTACATGTCCATTATCACATGGGCGAGGGTGTGGAAGGATTTGGTGAACACAAAGGAAGAGCCTGGGTGGCTGTCAGCTTGGATGGAAGACTATTGGGCCAGTGATTGTTAACATCTGACCCTTCCACCAGAAATGAGAGACCCAGTGAGTGTCAGACCCCTACCCACTGGATGGAGGGCAGTGGGTGACAATGGAGAAGGCAGCAGGAAGCATTCACTGCCATGTTCTATGAAAATGAAAAGATGGATGGATTAGGGATTTTATCTCCCCACCCACAGCCCTTTGACTTAAAGCCCTCCTTTATAATATTTGTTAATATTTTGAAGCTTTCACCCTTGTGGCTCAGTTCCAGAGCAGTGCACCTGACAAAGAATAAAGTTCATACAAATTTAAGTATTTAAACATATTTATAATATTTGTAAATATGCCAGAACGTGGAAGCAACCTAAGGGTCCATCAACAGATGCATGGGTAGAGAAGATGTGGAACAGATATACAACAGAATACTACTCAGGCATAGAAAAGAAGGAAATTTTGCTATTTGCAGTGCCATAGATGGACTTGGAGAGCATTATGTTAAGTGCAGTAAACCATACAGAGAAAGACAAATAGTGTATTATATGACTTAAATGCTGGACTTCCCAGGTGGCGCTAGTGGTAAAGAACCCTCCTGCCAGTGCAGGAAATGTAAGAGATGCGGGTTTTATCCCTGGGTTGGGAAAATCCCCTGGAGAAGGGAACTGTAACCCACCTCAGTATTCTCGCCTGGAGAATCTCATGGCCAGAGTAGCCTGGTAGGCTATGGTCCAGAGGGTTGCAAAGCGTCAGACATTATTGAAGTGACATGGCATGCACACACACATGGCAGTTATGTGTAGAATCTAAAAAATAACAGAAACTAGTGAATATAACAGAAAAGAAGCATACTCACAGATATGGAGAACAAGCTAGTGGTTATAGGTCAGGGAGAGGGAAGTGGTGGTATCAGGTTGGGGAGTGGGAGGTAAGAACTACTGGACAAAAGATAGGCTACAAGTATGTATTCTACAACACAGGGAGGATAGCCAGTATTTTGTAGTAATTATAAATGGAGTGTAACCTTTAGAAATTGTTTGAAGAATAAATAAAATAACAAGATCATTAAGTTTTTCTTTAACCCTGTGAAAAGGACCCATAAACCTTCCATACTTCTTTAAATCCTCCTTTTCTCCTCCCATTGACTGTTCAGTTCAACTGGACAACCAAGTGCCTCATCTCCTTAGAGCCTACTCTCACTTCCCCACCACACTTTCCCTCTCAAGTCCAGAGGTATTTCTTCCTATTCCATGTTCCCTACACCTCTGAGCTCGTTATTATGTAAATTGACTTAGCTTCTTTGCTAAATTGTTGCCTTCTTCTAGGAATATACTTACATTCTGAACCTGTTCTTCCAATTTTCTAGTACCAGTACAGCTCTGAGCACTTGAAATGTGGTTAAGCCAATTTGAGATATGAGGTGAGTATATACATACTGAATTTCAAAGACTAAGTGTGAAAAATGAATGTAAAATATCTGTTTTGCTATTGACTGCATATTGAAATTATAATGTTTGAATATATTGGGTTAAATAAAATATATTATTAAAAAAAAACAAGTGCATGGGATTCACCTTTATATAACATTTTCAAAAGCTTATAGTAAGAAAAACTTTGCTTCTGTGGTTCAGTATTTTACATATTCAAACTTTTTTTTCCTGGTGCATAAGCCCATAATTTTTCAAATTTTCATTTTGATCACTATAGCCTTAATAAAGGAACCTACTCNGATTTAAAGGTTTTACCATACAGAAAATTTTGTAGCTTTGTAACTATGTAAGTTGAATCTTTACTTTTTCTGCAGTGTATATATATATATATCAAACCATTCTGTTATAAATCTTAAATTTATATACAATACAATGCTTTAATATGATGTTGCAATGTCTATTTTATCTCAGTAAAGCTGGAAGAAAATAGCATTTCCATAGTAATGCTGAATGACAAAATGACATTATATAAAGTGATGTGAGTAGTGAAAGAGTCCCATTGATTACAAAGCATGTCCTCCAAACCCTGGGCCTTCCTTTCTTTTTGCTCAAATGCTACTTTGACCAAAGTTCCACTAAAGCAGTTACTGTATTGTATTGGTATTACATGTCCATTATCACATGGGCGAGGGTGTGGAAGGATTTGGTGAACACAAAGGAAGAGCCTGGGTGGCTGTCAGCTTGGATGGAAGACTATTGGGCCAGTGATTGTTAACATCTGACCCTTCCACCAGAAATGAGAGACCCAGTGAGTGTCAGACCCCTACCCACTGGATGGAGGGCAGTGGGTGACAATGGAGAAGGCAGCAGGAAGCATTCACTGCCATGTTCTATGAAAATGAAAAGATGGATGGATTAGGGATTTTATCTCCCCACCCACAGCCCTTTGACTTAAAGCCCTCCTTTATAATATTTGTTAATATTTTGAAGCTTTCACCCTTGTGGCTCAGTTCCAGAGCAGTGCACCTGACAAAGAATAAAGTTCATACAAATTTAAGTATTTAAACATATTTATAATATTTGTAAATATGCCAGAACGTGGAAGCAACCTAAGGGTCCATCAACAGATGCATGGATAGAGAAGATGTGGAACAGATATACAACAGAATACTACTCAGGCATAGAAAAGAAGGAAATTTTGCTATTTGCAGTGCCATAGATGGACTTGGAGAGCATTATGTTAAGTGCAGTAAACCATACAGAGAAAGACAAATAGTGTATTATATGACTTAAATGCTGGACTTCCCAGGTGGCGCTAGTGGTAAAGAACCCTCCTGCCAGTGCAGGAAATGTAAGAGATGCGGGTTTTATCCCTGGGTTGGGAAAATCCCCTGGAGAAGGGAACTGTAACCCACCTCAGTATTCTCGCCTGGAGAATCTCATGGCCAGAGTAGCCTGGTAGGCTATGGTCCAGAGGGTTGCAAAGCGTCAGACATTATTGAAGTGACATGGCATGCACACACACATGGCAGTTATGTGTAGAATCTAAAAAATAACAGAAACTAGTGAATATAACAGAAAAGAAGCATACTCACAGATATGGAGAACAAGCTAGTGGTTATAGGTCAGGGAGAGGGAAGTGGTGGTATCAGGTTGGGGAGTGGGAGGTAAGAACTACTGGACAAAAGATAGGCTACAAGTATGTATTCTACAACACAGGGAGGATAGCCAGTATTTTGTAGTAATTATAAATGGAGTGTAACCTTTAGAAATTGTTTGAAGAATAAATAAAATAACAAGATCATTAAGTTTTTCTTTAACCCTGTGAAAAGGACCCATAAACCTTCCATACTTCTTTAAATCCTCCTTTTCTCCTCCCATTGACTGTTCAGTTCAACTGGACAACCAAGTGCCTCATCTCCTTAGAGCCTACTCTCACTTCCCCACCACACTTTCCCTCTCAAGTCCAGAGGTATTTCTTCCTATTCCATGTTCCCTACACCTCTGAGCTCGTTATTATGTAAATTGACTTAGCTTCTTTGCTAAATTGTTGCCTTCTTCTAGGAATATACTTACATTCTGAACCTGTTCTTCCAATTTTCTAGTACCAGTACAGCTCTGAGCACTTGAAATGTGGTTAAGCCAATTTGAGATATGAGGTGAGTATATACATACTGAATTTCAAAGACTAAGTGTGAAAAATGAATGTAAAATATCTGTTTTGCTATTGACTGCATATTGAAATTATAATGTTTGAATATATTGGGTTAAATAAAATATATTATTAAAAAAAAACAAGTGCATGGGATTCACCTTTATATAACATTTTCAAAAGCTTATAGTAAGAAAAACTTTGCTTCTGTGGTTCAGTATTTTACATATTCAAAATTTTTTTTCCTGGTGCATAAGCCCATAATTTTTCAAATTTTCATTTTGATCACTATAGCCTTAATAAAGGAACCTACTTTATTGCCATCAAAAGAAGAAAACCTCTTATTACACTGCAGAATCAAAAAAGATTATGAATAATTATTCATATAAGCCAAGTCTGCCAGGCAATTACAAGAGCAGTTCACTTTTATTTTTATTATATCTGCAGAATTCCTCCTCTGACTCTGTTTTTATAGGTCTATGCTTTCAAATATGAAAAATGACAATAATTTGATTTTCAAATGGAAAACAATAAAGAGAAACCTATGAAAATCAAACATCCAACCAAGTGCTTTATTCCAAGGTATATCTTATTTTATTCTTCCTCTATCTAACCTGTTCTATTATTGAAGAATAATTTGAACCCACTGAACCATTTTGATTTAGGGCCATTTGTCAAACTGATTGTGGACTAAATTGGGAAGTAGGAAGTGCTTGCACTTAGCATCATTTTTGAGCCTCCTGATTCTGTTCCGTTCATCTGTTGCCCTCAGGCACTCGGGCCAAGTTGGGGAGGTGACTCTTGATTCTTCCTTCACATCAGAGGTTTCCTTCCTTCCAGGAAATCCAAAGTTGCTTGAACCTAGTCTCTTTTATTCATCAGTTTATTAGGTAATAGGCAGGCAATTCAAGTAAGTAAGTTTGTTCAGAGACATTACTGGCTTTTTCTTATAGAAGGGCAATAATTATTTTAGATGGAATTTTAGAGTTTGCCAAATACTTTCCCATGTATTCATTTGGCATTCACAGAAACCAAGGAAGCAGAAAGCTTTCCCTGTTTTGTTGAGGAAGGAACTGAGAGGTTAAATGACTTCATCAAGTGGGGTTCAGGACGGGGAACACATGTACACCCGTGGTGGATCCATGTCAATGTATGGCAAACCAATACAATATTGTAAAGTAATTAGCTTCCAATTAAAATAAACAAATTTATATTAAAAAAAGAATGAAGCCCAAGGTAGGGGGGAAATATTAGGTGACTAATTAGAAAATCCAACACTCTTGATTGCAGGCCTTTCCCTTTGACTAAAAGATCCCTGACTCTGGATAATATATTTTCAGCCAAAGAAGATACAGTGTAACTTCAAGCATTATATTAAGCAAGTGGGAGTTGTATTATTAAAGCAATCACCTTGTTACCCCTCAAATCATATCACACAGTTAATGTCCTCCTTTGCTTTTACTGGTTATTCTTATGTAGCAGTGTGCATGCAATTCCCTGTGATGTTAGGATTGATGTATATGCACTGCTACCTGTAAAATAGCTAGTGGGAACCTGGTATAAAGCACAGAAAACTCAGCTCGGTGGTGCTCTGTAATGATCTGGATAGGTGGGAGGGGTAAGTGGGAGGGAGGTCCAAGAGGGACGGGACACACACACGCACACACACACACACACACACACACACAGCTGATTCATTTAACTGTAGAGCAGAACTGTACATTTAACTGTAGAGCAACTACTTCAATTAAAAAAAAAAACAAACCAAAGCCTCTGTTAGCACCCTATTTCAGATTGAGTGAATTAAAATTTCCAATAGGTGGGGAATAAATGGTAGTTTAAAAAAAAAGTTCACTGGTGATTATTATGCCTGTCCCAGGTTAAAAACCATTAGCACAAATCCTGATAAGTAATTAATTTTTCTTGTCTTATAGATCTGGTCTTAGAGGCAGTCTTGGCCCAAACTCAGTTTAACTCATGGTAGCACCGTGTTCCCTGGCAGCCCTTCCTATTCATGATATGAGGTGAATGGTAGTGGGGCAGGTGTGTTGTGATCAGTCTAGTCACGCAGTCATAGACTAATCTACTACTGAGACTGCTTCCCAGAGTCCCATTGTTAACAAATTAGGAAATGAGGTTTACTATGTGGATTACTCAGATGGCAGGATAGGAGTTGAAACCATTTGGAAGTTACGTATTTCTATCATTTTGGCACTCTGTAAGCCAATTTAGAAGACTAAGGATTTGCTAAACAGGGTCAGTGGTGATATAAATGGCAATTGGATCAGACTGAGAATGAACATAATGCTCATATTTTAATTTCCTCATTTTCTTCCAGTTAGAGTGTTACTTTGTTTACCATGACTCTTCTTTACCAGCCTCGTTAAATGAGTGCTCCTTATTTCAGAGGATAATAGGTATTAGTGTTATCACTTATCTATTGCTGTGTAAGAAATTCTACAAAACTTAATAACCTAAAACAACAAAAGTTTTATTTGTTAATGATTCCATGAGCTCCAATCAATGGGTCATCAATTCGTGCAGTTCTTGAGCTCTGCTGGGTAGTTCTCATTGTCTTCCCGGAGCCATTCACTAATCTGTAGTCTTCTAGTGGCCTAAATGGGACTAGATTGTCTAAGATGGCCTCAACACAAGAGAGGTGGTTAATAGACTGTCCAGCTTGGGTACTCTGCTCTATTTTAAATGGTCTGCTTAGTAGGTGAGTTCAGGATTTTTCACATTATAGTCTTCAGGTCCCAACTGGGCATGGAAGAGAGAAAGCTCAAATGCACAAGTACTTTTGAAGTCTTTGTTTATCTCATGCTTGCTAATATCTCACTGGCCAAAGCAAGTCAAATGGCCAAGCCTAGATTCAAAAGGTGAAGAAAAAAAAAACAAACTTCACCTCTTGATAGTGCATGTATATGAGAGGTTATCTTTGCAAATGACTGACCACAGATAGAAAAAAATTTGTATATGATTATTTAAAACCCAGAGAAATCCAAATAACTTAAGAATAAATGAAATAGCACAGAGAAGCAGAGTAGAAGTTTATAAAATAAATTGAAGCATTTATTCTCAACATTAACAGATACAGATTTAAGTAAACATTTTCTTAATATCATTCAAAGTTTGCTTTTTTTTCCCCCCAGAATGGTTTTGTCTACTGGGAAAGATTATATTAAACATCATTTAAATATTTAAGCCCTGAGGCATACCAGGTCATGAATTGTATTAATTTGCACAAAATGAAAGTTTGCATAAATGGCCAAACATAANATAAGTAATTAATTTTTCTTGTCTTATAGATCTGGTCTTAGAGGCAGTCTTGGCCCAAACTCAGTTTAACTCATGGTAGCACCGTGTTCCCTGGCAGCCCTTCCTATTCATGATATGAGGTGAATGGTAGTGGGGCAGGTGTGTTGTGATCAGTCTAGTCACGCAGTCATAGACTAATCTACTACTGAGACTGCTTCCCAGAGTCCCATTGTTAACAAATTAGGAAATGAGGTTTACTATGTGGATTACTCAGATGGCAGGATAGGAGTTGAAACCATTTGGAAGTTACGTATTTCTATCATTTTGGCACTCTGTAAGCCAATTTAGAAGACTAAGGATTTGCTAAACAGGGTCAGTGGTGATATAAATGGCAATTGGATCAGACTGAGAATGAACATAATGCTCATATTTTAATTTCCTCATTTTCTTCCAGTTAGAGCGTTACTTTGTTTACCATGACTCTTCTTTACCAGCCTTGTTAAATGAGTGCTCCTTATTTCAGAGGATAATAGGTATTAGTGTTATCACTTATCTATTGCTGTGTAAGAAATTCTACAAAACTTAATAGCCTAAAACAACAAAAGTTTTATTTGCTAATGATTCCATGAGCTCCAATCAATGGGTCATCAATTCGTGCAGTTCTTGAGCTCTGCTGGGTAGTTCTCATTGTCTTCCCGGAGCCATTCACTAATCTGTAGTCTTCTAGTGGCCTAAATGGGACTAGATTGTCTAAGATGGCCTCAACACAAGAGAGGTGGTTAATAGACTGTCCAGCTTGGGTACTCTGCTCTATTTTAAATGGTCTGCTTAGTNCCCGGAGCCATTCACTAATCTGTAGTCTTCTAGTGGCCTAAATGGGACTAGATTGTCTAAGATGGCCTCAACACAAGAGAAGTGGTTAATAGACTGTCCAGCTTGGGTACTCTGCTCTATTTTAAATGGTCTGCTTAGTAGGTGAGTTCAGGATTTTTCACATTATAGTCTTCAGGTCCCAACTGGGCATGGAAGAGAGAAAGCTCAAATGCACAAGTACTTTTGAAGTCTTTGTTTATCTCATGCTTGCTAATATCTCACTGGCCAAAGCAAGTCAAATGGCCAAGCCTAGATTCAAAAGGTGAAGAAAAAAAAAACAAACTTCACCTCTTGATAGTGCATGTATATGAGAGGTTATCTTTGCAAATGACTGACCACAGATAGAAAAAAATTTGTATATGATTATTTAAAACCCAGAGAAATCCAAATAGCTTAAGAATAAATGAAATAGCACAGAGAAGCAGAGTAGAAGTTTATAAAATAAATTGAAGCATTTATTCTCAACATTAACAGATACAGATTTAAGTAAACATTTTCTTAATATCATTCAAAGTTTGCTTTTTTTTCCCCCCAGAATGGTTTTGTCTACTGGGAAAGATTATATTAAACATCATTTAAATATTTAAGCCCTGAGGCATACCAGGTCATGAATTGTATTAATTTGCACAAAATGAAAGTTTGCATAAATGGCCAAACATAATTTCCATCCTAGAATATTTTATCATAATTAAGAAATATCATATTAAAGTGTGAGTGGATTGCTTGAGCAAACTAGAAACATGTCACCAGTTCAGTGCTCTGACTGTGAAATGAGCAGTATTTACTCTTGAAAATTTCACTCAAGTAATGAGGGACATTAATTCTGAGCAGGGTTTCAGTTATTGCTCTGAGTTTAATCTGATCTTTTAATTCTTCTGTGCCTATAAAAAATTCATGGTCTGGGTTTGATGTGTCGCATATTTTTGGTAAGCACACACACCTTGATTCTAATTTGAGGTATATTTAAGAACAAGGCAGGCAGGAGAAAATGCTTGATCTTTCTAGAAAGTACAAAGTACATGAACAAAGAGAGCTCATTAAAGTAAAAAATACCTTATTTTGAAATTTGATGGAAGTCTCTGCCTAACTCTACTCTTGTGATCATCCACTTACTTTGAAATTAAAATATCACAAAACTACTCCTTTTTATCTCTATAGTTCCCAAGCTCTGACATCACCCATTTCTGTCNAATTGGCAACCTACTTTAGTATTCTTGCTTAGAGAAACCCATGGACAGAGTTGCCTGATGGGCTACAGTCCAGGGGCCACAAAGAATCGAACATGACTTAGTGACTGAGCACACACATACACGAATGTGCAATATTCTTTTGAGTGCTTTAGAGGATACACATATAAACAAGCACAAATATAAGATCCAATCTCTGATTTCAAAGAGATGAGAGTCTGGTTGGGCATAAAGGGTGTATATGATTGAAACAATTAGTAAGCAATAGTGCCAGAGTCTGTTATTTGTTTTTTTTTTTAATTTTTTTTTACTTTATTCTACTTTACAATACTGTATTGGTTTTGCCATACATTATTTTATTACAAATAACAGACTCTGAGTCTATTATTTGTAATAAAATAATGCGGTAATGACACAGGAGAAGAGAGATAAACAGAGCTAAATAGACAACAGAAGTAGAACAAAGTATGTCAGAAAATTTAGGGTAGAGCNACTGTATTGGTTTTGCCATACATTATTTTATTACAAATAACAGACTCTGAGTCTATTATTTGTAATAAAATAATGCGGTAATGACACAGGAGAAGAGAGATAAACAGAGCTAAATAGACAACAGAAGTAGAACAAAGTATGTCAGAAAATTTAGGGTAGAGCAAATTAAGTTTCTATCCCGAAGAAAAAAATCGGTTTGCTCTAATATTAACTTTCATTGGGATACTAATTATCTGTTTGGAAAAGGAAAGACAAAATGATTGTCCTATTAACCAGGCAAAAAGAAGTACAGTTGAACTAAGATAAAAAATTTAAAAATATCGAAAGAAAATTCAATATGGAAGAATTTAAAAAATAACTATGGAGTATGTGAGGAAAGCCTGAATAAGCTCTGCATGTGTGTGTCCATGTGCTCACACACACACACACACACACACACACACACACAGAGCAAAAAACCAGTAAAATGGAAGATGAGAAAATTTTTGTATCAGGTGTGACAAAATTTAATATTTTTTAACAAACAGCAAACAGAAAGTTCATAAATAAAAGAAAAAGATGAGTATACCATTAAGAATAAAATCACATGATTTTGTACTGTAGAAAAGACAAATATATAAATGGCATATAAGTATATATAAAGATGTTCAATCTGACAAATAAGCAGAGAAGCAAATAAAAACAATAGAATGCTGTTTTTAACTTCTTATATTGGAAACTCTGAACAAATATTTAAGGTATTAATGAATATTTCAGTTCAGTTCAGTCGCTCAGTCGTGTTCGACTTTTTGCGACCCCATGAATTGCAGTACGCCAGGCCTCTCTGTCCATCATCAACTCCTGGAGTTCACCCAAACTCATGTCCATCGAGTCAGTGATGGCATCCAGCCATCTCATCCTCTCTTGTCTCCTTCTCCTCCTGCCCTCAATCCCTCCCAGCATTAGTCTTTTCCAATGAGTCAACTCTTCGCATGAGGTGGCCAAAGTATTGGAGTTTCAGCTTTAGCATCATTCCTTCCAAAGAACACTCAGGACTGATCTCCCTTAGAATGGACTGTTTGGATCTCTTTGCAGTCCAAGGGACGCTCAAGAGTCTTCTCTAACACCACAGTTCAAAAGCATCAATTCTCCTGCGCTCAGTTGGCGCTCACAGTCCAACTCTCGCATCCATACATGACTACTGGAAAAACCATAGCCTTGACTAGACGGATCTTTGTTGGCAAAGTAATGTCTCTGCTTTTCAATATGCTATCTAGGTTGGTCATAACTTTCCTTCCAAGGAGTAAGCGTCTTTTAATTTCATGGCTGCAGTTACCATCTGCAGTGATTTTGGAGCCCCAAAAATAAAGTCTGACACTGTTGCCACTGTTTCCCAGTCTATTTGCCATGAAGTGATGGGACCAGATGCCATGATCTTCGTTTTCTGAATGTTGAGCTTTAAGCCAACTTTTTCACTCTCCTCTTATACATATTAACATACTATCTAAAACTAGTGAAAGATAGTATGTTAATATGTCACAAAGAGTTGCGAAGAGTCGGACACGAACGGAAATATTCATTAATACCTTAAATATTTGTTCAGAGTTTCCTATATAAGAAGTTAAAAACAGCATTCTAGTATTTTTATTTGCTTCTTCTGCTTACTTGTTAGATTGAACATGTAACATGAACATACTATCTAAATGAACATATTCATTTAGAATATGAAAATTTTACTTAAACTAGTGAAAGATAGTATGTTAATATGTATTAATATTTCATATAAGTATGCCTCTGACCCAGTGTGTTCACTTATGGAAATATATTCTTAATAAATTCTTGAGAATTAGCAATCATATATATGTATAATATGGTGCATCCCATGTGGCTCTAGTGGTAAAGAACCTGCCTGCTATTGCAGGAGAAGTAAGAGACATGGGTTCAGTCCCTGGGTCTGGAAGATCCCATGGAGCAGGGCATGGCAACTCACTCCAGTATTCTGGCCTGGATAATTCCATAGACAGAGGAGCCTGGCAAGCTACAGTCCATCGTGTTCCAAAGAGTCAGACACGATTGAAGTGACAGTATGCACACACATATGTNATATATATGTATAATATGGTGCATCCCATGTGGCTCTAGTGGTAAAGAACCTGCCTGCTATTGCAGGAGAAGTAAGAGACGTGGGTTCAATCCCTGGGTCTGGAAGATCCCATGGAGCAGGGCATGGTAACTCACTCCAGTATTCTGGCCTGGATAATTCCATAGACAGAGGAGCCTGGCAGGCTACAGTCCATAGTGTTCCAAAGAGTCAGACATGACTGAAGTGACAGTATGCACACACATATGTATAATGTATATATGTATATATATATATGTATGTACACATTCTTTATGTGTATGCAGGTCAAGAAGCAGGAGCTAGAACTGGACATGGAACAACAGACTGGTCCACATTGAGAAAGGAGTACATCAAGGCTGTATATTGTCACCCTGCTTATTTAACTTATATGCAGAGTACATCATGAAAAATGCTGGGCTAGATGAAGCACAAGATGGAGTCAAGATTGCCAGGAGAAATATCAGTAACTTCATATAAACAGATGACATCACCCTTATGGCAGAAAGTGAAGAACTAAAGAGCCTCCTGATGAAAGTGAAAGAAAAGAGTGAAAAAGTAGGCTTAAAACTCAACATTCAGAGAACTAAGATCATGGGATCTGGTCCCATCACTTCATGGCAAATAGATAGGGCAACAATGGAAACAGTGACAGACTTTATTTTGAGCTTCAAAATCACTGCAGATGGTGATTGCAGCCATGAAGTTAAAAGACGCTTGCTCCTTGGAAGAAAAATTGTGACCAACCTAGACAAGATATTAAAAAGCAGACATTACTTTACCAACAAAGGTTCATCTAGTCAAAGCTATGGTTTTTCCAGTATTTATGTATGGATGTGAGAGTTGGACTATAACAACANCTTATATGCAGAGTACATCATGAAAAATGCTGGGCTAGATGAAGCACAAGATGGAGTCAAGATTGCCAGGAGAAATATCAATAACTTCATATAAACAGATGACATCACCCTTATGGCAGAAAGTGAAGAATTAAAGAGCCTCCTGATGAAAGTGAAAGAAAAGAGTGAAAAAGTAGGCAGCCAGGCTCCCCTTTCCATGGAATTCTCCAGGCAAGAATACTGGAGTGGGCAGCCATTCCCTTCTCCAGCGGATCTTCAGAACCCAGGGTTTGAATCCAGGTCTCTTGCATTGCAGGTGGATTCTTTACTGTCTGAGCCACCAGAGAAAACCAAATATATATGCAAAAAGATTTATAATTTGAAAAAACTTGAAAACAAGAGGTANCACCCTTATGGCAGAAAGTGAAGAACTAAAGAGCCTCCTGATGAAAGTGAAAGAAAAGAGTGAAAAAGTAGGCTTAAAACTCAACATTCAGAGAACTAAGATCATGGGATCTGGTCCCATCACTTCATGGCAAATAGATAGGGCAACAATGGAAACAGTGACAGACTTTATTTTGAGCTTCAAAATCACTGCAGATGGTGATTGCAGCCATGAAGTTAAAAGACGCTTGCTCCTTGGAAGAAAAATTGTGACCAACCTAGACAAGATATTAAAAAGCAGACATTACTTTACCAACAAAGGTTCATCTAGTCAAAGCTATGGTTTTTCCAGTATTTATGTATGGATGTGAGAGTTGGACTATAACAACAGCTGAGTGCTGAAGAATTGATGCTTTTGAACTGTGGTGTTGGAGAAGACTCTTGAGAGTCCCCTGGACTGCAAGGAGATCAAAAAAGTCCATCCTAAAGGAGATCAGTTCTGACTACTCATTGGAAGGACCGATCCTGAAGCTGAAACTCCAACAGTTTGGCCACCTGATGGGAAAAACTGACTCAATCGAAAAAGACTCTGATGCTGGGAAAGATTGAAGGTGGAGGAGAAGGGGATGACAGAGGATGAGATGGCTGGATGGGATCACCGACACAATGGACATGAGTTTGAGTAGGCTCCAGGAGTTGGTGATGGACAGGGTGGCCTGGCCTGCTGCAGTTCATGGGGTTGCAAAGAGCTGGACATGACTGAGGAACTGAACTGACTGACTGACACGTTCTTTATTAAAGTTGCTCAGTCGTGTCTGACTCTTTGTAACCCCATGGACTATAGGCAGCCAGGCTCCCCTTTCCATGGAATTCTCCAGGCAAGAATACTGGAGTCGGCAGCCATTCCCTTCTCCAACGGATCTTCAGAACCCAGGGTTTGAATCCAGGTCTCTTGCATTGCAGGTGGATTCTTTACTGTCTGAGCCACCAGAGAAAACCAAATATATATGCAAAAAGATTTATAATTTGAAAAAACTTGAAAACAAGAGGTAGTGAAGTATTGTTAAAACTATCAATATTTTAGTCAAATTGCATGAATTTGAATTCTAGCTCCACGACTTTTTTGAAACATTAGACAAGTTATTTAACCTCTGTTGGTGTCAGTTTTCCCATTTACAAAATGGACCTGCCTTGAAGATCAAAGTACCTACCTTGAAGATCTAAATAGAAATTTATCCGAGAAGACATACAAATAACCAACAAGCACAAAAAGTCCTCCTAACACTAATTATGAAGAGAAATGCAAGTCAGAACTACAGTGAGGTACCACCTCACACTGGTCCTGGCCAGAATGGCCATTTTAAAAGTTACTTCAAGTAAAATATGCTGGAGAGAATGTGGAGAAATAAGAATCCTACAACATTATTGGTGGCCATGTAAATTGGTGAAACCATTGTGGAAAGAAGTATGGAGGTTCCTTACAAAGCTAAAAATAGAGTTATCATATGATCCAGCAATCACACTCCAGGGTGCATATCCAGAAAAAAACCCTAAAATTCAAAAAAATACATGTAACCCTATAATCACAGCAGCACTATTCACAATAACCAAGACATGGAAACAGTCTAACTGATCATTAACAGATGAATGGATAAAGAAAATGTGGCACATATAAAAAACAGAATACTATTCAGCCATAAAAAAGAAAGAAATAATGTCTTTTGCACTTATATGGATGTAGAGATGATCATAGTAAGTGAAGTAAGTCAAAAAGAGAAAGATAAATAGCACATGATATCACCTATGTATGGAATCTAAAATATGACATAAATGAACTTATCTATGTAACAGAAGCAGGGGCTCAGACATAGGGAATAGACTTGTTACCAAGAGGGAGGGGAGGCAGGGGACAGATGGGTTGGGAGTTTGGGGCTACCAGAGGCAAACAATTGTATGTTTGTAGAATGGAAAAACGACAAGGGCTTACTATATAGCACAAGGAATTATAGTCAATATCCTGTGATAAACGATAATGGAAAATAATATGAAAAGGATTGTATAACTGAATCACTGCTATACAACAGAAATCAACACAACTTTGTAAGTCAACTATACTTCAAAAATTAAAAAAATAATACAGATATAGCTCTTAAAACAAAGTCTAGGACTTTGTAAGCACTCAAAAATATAAGCTGTTATTATTAAGAGATTGGCTAAAAATGATTGAGCTTCTATTTCCTCTGAGAACAACTAGAAAAGTTGGACAAAATATATAAATCCCATACATTTGAAGTCATGGAAGACCTAAGAAGGCAATGAAAAATTACAGGGCCAAAAAGCAGGAGAAGAAAAAAATTAGTGGGTATATATTTGGGCCACTTTCTCCTTGCTATTGCTGCTGCTGCTGCTAAGTCGCTTCAGTCGTGTCTGACTCTGTGCGACCCCATAGATGGCAGCCCACCAGGCTCCCCCATCCCTGGGATTTCCCAGGCAAGAACACTGGAGTGGGTTGCCATTTCCTTCTCCAATGCATGACAGTGAAAATTGAAAGTGAGGTCCTGCAGTGTATCCAACTCCTAGTGACCCCGTGGACTGCAGCCTTCCAGGCTCCTTCACCCATGGAATTTTTTAGGCAAGAGTCCTGGAGCGGGGTGGCATTGTCTTCTCCGACTTTTCCCTTGAGTGTGGGGAAAAAATTAGAGCTCAGAGCTTATTGAGGAAGGTGGAAATTTGGTGGAGGCACTAGTTTTTTGGGTGTAGTAGAAGTTCTTCATGGAAGTGAAAACCTCTAATGAAGAGCACCCAGGATGACTAAAAGCTCAGGTTTAATAACTGAAATGCTAATTGGGTTGAAATAATCTTGGATTGCTCCTATCCCTATTGTTTCTCCATAACCAGAAGATAAGTTAAACCCTCGTTCAGTGAAAACAATATTTTAGCCTTAAATGGTCTCTCAAAATCATTAGAATTTAGTGCCTAACATAAAAATAAAAACAAGGCCAAATATGGAAAGTGAAAGTGTTAGTCGCTCAGTTGTGTCTGAATCTATGCAACCCCATGGACTTTAGCTCACCAGGCTCCCTTGTCCATGGAATTCTCCAGGCAAGAATACTGGAGTGCATTGCCATTCCCTTCCCCAGGGAATCTTCCCAACCAAGAGACTGAAGCCGAGTCTCCTGCACTGCAGGTAGACTCTTTATCGTCTGAGCCACCAGGGAAGCTCAGACCCAGGCATACTAGGTGACAAAGCAATATGAACAAATGCCAAAAGAAGAATTACAGATAATAGAAGTAGAAAAAATCTAGATAATCAATTTATTGGACATGGACTTAAAACAGCTCTCTTCAAAACAGTCAAAAAACAAATGGGAATTTTGGCAGGGAATGGCAAAAAAACTGCAAATGGAACCAAATCAAGATTCTACACTTGAAAAATACGACAAAATTTATTCAGATCTCAGTGAATGTGTTGAACAACAGATTCGTCACAACTGAAGAGATAATCAGTTATAGTTTGGAAAAATATCCAGAATGAAGTACAGAAAGTGGGAAAATATAGAAAAATAAAAACAAAGGTTAACAAATTAACTAAAAACTTAAACCCAATTGTGTGCTTCTTCAAAGAGACACTTTTAAAATATAAAAATTCAGGAAATACTAAACGTGAAAGGATGAAAAATGCATACTATGCAAACACTATTATTTACAATGCAAACACTGCAAGAAAGATGCTGTGCCGGTGTAATTGTCAAACAACTCAGAAAATAATGCACAAAAGGTCACTAAGAACTTGAAAAGATGGTTCATAATGTATCAATTTGTCAGAAGAGTATAGATATTCTAAACTTATTTGGGTCTAACAATAATTTCAAAATATGGAAAGCAAAAATTGATCAAATTTAAACGGAAAAGAGATTGATTCACAATCGTAGTAGGAGATTTCAGACAACTGTCTTGATAACTGATAGGCAGATAAATATCTTTAGGGGTACAAAAGAGTTTACAGCATGTTACACGCTTGGCCTAATCACATTTATCAAACATTGCATTCACCAACTGATATATACATATTCTCTTCAAGCACACATGAAACAATTAACTAAACTTTTATATGCTGTCCATAAAGCTAGTTATAA
>SJYW01048649.1:330447-412933 GCA_006410735.1 Raphicerus campestris
GACAGAGGAGCCTGGCAAGCTACAGTCCATCGTGTTCCAAAGAGTCAGACACGATTGAAGTGACAGTATGCACACACATATGTATAATGTATATATGTATATATATATATATATATATGTACACATTCTTTATGTGTATGCAGGTCAAGAAGCAGGAGCTAGAACTGGACATGGAACAACAGACTGGTCCACATTGAGAAAGGAGTACATCAAGGCTGTATATTGTCACCCTGCTTATTTAACTTATATGCAGAGTACATCATGAAAAATGCTGGGCTAGATGAAGCACAAGATGGAGTCAAGATTGCCAGGAGAAATATCAGTAACTTCATATAAACAGATGACATCACCCTTATGGCAGAAAGTGAAGAACTAAAGAGCCTCCTGATGAAAGTGAAAGAAAAGAGTGAAAAAGTAGGCTTAAAACTCAACATTCAGAGAACTAAGATCATGGGATCTGGTCCCATCACTTCATGGCAAATAGATAGGGCAACAATGGAAACAGTGACAGACTTTATTTTGAGCTTCAAAATCACTGCAGATGGTGATTGCAGCCATGAAGTTAAAAGACGCTTGCTCCTTGGAAGAAAAATTGTGACCAACCTAGACAAGATATTAAAAAGCAGACATTACTTTACCAACAAAGGTTCATCTAGTCAAAGCTATGGTTTTTCCAGTATTTATGTATGGATGTGAGAGTTGGACTATAACAACAGCTGAGTGCTGAAGAATTGATGCTTTTGAACTGTGGTGTTGGAGAAGACTCTTGAGAGTCCCCTGGACTGCAAGGAGATCAAAAAAGTCCATCCTAAAGGAGATCAGTTCTGACTACTCATTGGAAGGACCGATCCTGAAGCTGAAACTCCAACAGTTTGGCCACCTGATGGGAAAAACTGACTCAATCGAAAAAGACTCTGATGCTGGGAAAGATTGAAGGTGGAGGAGAAGGGGATGACAGAGGATGAGATGGCTGGATGGGATCACCGACACAATGGACATGAGTTTGAGTAGGCTCCAGGAGTTGGTGATGGACAGGGTGGCCTGGCCTGCTGCAGTTCATGGGGTTGCAAAGAGCTGGACATGACTGAGGAACTGAACTGACTGACTGACACGTTCTTTATTAAAGTTGCTCAGTCGTGTCTGACTCTTTGTAACCCCATGGACTATAGGCAGCCAGGCTCCCCTTTCCATGGAATTCTCCAGGCAAGAATACTGGAGTCGGCAGCCATTCCCTTCTCCAACGGATCTTCAGAACCCAGGGTTTGAATCCAGGTCTCTTGCATTGCAGGTGGATTCTTTACTGTCTGAGCCACCAGAGAAAACCAAATATATATGCAAAAAGATTTATAATTTGAAAAAACTTGAAAACAAGAGGTAGTGAAGTATTGTTAAAACTATCAATATTTTAGTCAAATTGCATGAATTTGAATTCTAGCTCCACGACTTTTTTGAAACATTAGACAAGTTATTTAACCTCTGTTGGTGTCAGTTTTCCCATTTACAAAATGGACCTGCCTTGAAGATCAAAGTACCTACCTTGAAGATCTAAATAGAAATTTATCCGAGAAGACATACAAATAACCAACAAGCACAAAAAGTCCCCATAACACTAATTATGAAGAGAAATGCAAGTCAGAACTACAGTGAGGTACCACCTCACACTGGTCCTGGCCAGAATGGCCATTTTAAAAGTTACTTCAAGTAAAATATGCTGGAGAGAATGTGGAGAAATAAGAATCCTACAACATTATTGGTGGCCATGTAAATTGGTGAAACCATTGTGGAAAGAAGTATGGAGGTTCCTTACAAAGCTAAAAATAGAGTTATCATATGATCCAGCAATCACACTCCAGGGTGCATATCCAGAAAAAAACCCTAAAATTCAAAAAAATACATGTAACCCTATAATCACAGCAGCACTATTCACAATAACCAAGACATGGAAACAGTCTAACTGATCATTAACAGATGAATGGATAAAGAAAATGTGGCACATATAAAAAACAGAATACTATTCAGCCATAAAAAAGAAAGAAATAATGTCTTTTGCACTTATATGGATGTAGAGATGATCATAGTAAGTGAAGTAAGTCAAAAAGAGAAAGATAAATAGCACATGATATCACCTATGTATGGAATCTAAAATATGACATAAATGAACTTATCTATGTAACAGAAGCAGGGGCTCAGACATAGGGAATAGACTTGTTACCAAGAGGGAGGGGAGGCAGGGGACAGATGGGTTGGGAGTTTGGGGTTACCAGAGGCAAACAATTGTATGTTTGTAGAATGGAAAAACGACAAGGGCTTACTATATAGCACAAGGAATTATAGTCAATATCCTGTGATAAACGATAATGGAAAATAATATGAAAAGGATTGTATAACTGAATCACTGCTATACAACAGAAATCAACACAACTTTGTAAGTCAACTATACTTCAAAAATTAAAAAAAATAATACAAATATAGCTCTTAAAACAAAGTCTAGGACTTTGTAAGCACTCAAAAATATAAGCTGTTATTATTAAGAGATTGGCTAAAAATGATTGAGCTTCTATTTCCTCTGAGAACAACTAGAAAAGTTGGACAAAATATATAAATCCCATACATTTGAAGTCATGGAAGACCTAAGAAGGCAATGAAAAATTACAGGGCCAAAAAGCAGGAGAAGAAAAAAATTAGTGGGTATATATTTGGGCCACTTTCCCCTTGCTNGATAAAGAAAATGTGGCACATATAAAAAACAGAATACTATTCAGCCATAAAAAAGAAAGAAATAATGTCTTTTGCACTTATATGGATGTAGAGATGATCATAGTAAGTGAAGTAAGTCAAAAAGAGAAAGATAAATAGCACATGATATCACCTATGTATGGAATCTAAAATATGACATAAATGAACTTATCTATGTAACAGAAGCAGGGGCTCAGACATAGGGAATAGACTTGTTACCAAGAGGGAGGGGAGGCAGGGGACAGATGGGTTGGGAGTTTGGGGTTACCAGAGGCAAACAATTGTATGTTTGTAGAATGGAAAAACGACAAGGGCTTACTATATAGCACAAGGAATTATAGTCAATATCCTGTGATAAACGATAATGGAAAATAATATGAAAAGGATTGTATAACTGAATCACTGCTATACAACAGAAATCAACACAACTTTGTAAGTCAACTATACTTCAAAAATTAAAAAAATAATACAGATATAGCTCTTAAAACAAAGTCTAGGACTTTGTAAGCACTCAAAAATATAAGCTGTTATTATTAAGAGATTGGCTAAAAATGATTGAGCTTCTATTTCCTCTGAGAACAACTAGAAAAGTTGGACAAAATATATAAATCCCATACATTTGAAGTCATGGAAGACCTAAGAAGGCAATGAAAAATTACAGGGCCAAAAAGCAGGAGAAGAAAAAAATTAGTGGGTATATATTTGGGCCACTTTCCCCTTGCTATTGCTGCTGCTGCTGCTAAGTCGCTTCAGTCGTGTCTGACTCTGTGCGACCCCATAGATGGCAGCCCACCAGGCTCCCCCATCCCTGGGATTCCCCAGGCAAGAACACTGGAGTGGGTTGCCATTTCCTTCTCCAATGCATGACAGTGAAAATTGAAAGTGAGGTCCTGCAGTGTATCCAACTCCTAGTGACCCCGTGGACTGCAGCCTTCCAGGCTCCTTCACCCATGGAATTTTTTAGGCAAGAGTCCTGGAGCGGGGTGGCATTGTCTTCTCCGACTTTTCCCTTGAGTGTGGGGAAAAAATTAGAGCTCAGAGCTTATTGAGGAAGGTGGAAATTTGGTGGAGGCACTAGTTTTTTGGGTGTAGTAGAAGTTCTTCATGGAAGTGAAAACCTCTAATGAAGAGCACCCAGGATGACTAAAAGCTCAGGTTTAATAACTGAAATGCTAATTGGGTTGAAATAATCTTGGATTGCTCCTATCCCTATTGTTTCTCCATAACCAGAAGATAAGTTAAACCCTCGTTCAGTGAAAACAATATTTTAGCCTTAAATGGTCTCTCAAAATCATTAGAATTTAGTGCCTAACATAAAAATAAAAACAAGGCCAAATATGGAAAGTGAAAGTGTTAGTCGCTCAGTTGTGTCTGAATCTATGCAACCCCATGGACTTTAGCTCACCAGGCTCCCTTGTCCATGGAATTCTCCAGGCAAGAATACTGGAGTGCATTGCCATTCCCTTCCCCAGGGAATCTTCCCAACCAAGAGACTGAAGCCGAGTCTCCTGCACTGCAGGTAGACTCTTTATCGTCTGAGCCACCAGGGAAGCTCAGACCCAGGCATACTAGGTGACAAAGCAATATGAACAAATGCCAAAAGAAGAATTACAGATAATAGAAGTAGAAAAAATCTAGATAATCAATTTATTGGACATGGACTTAAAACAGTTCTCTTCAAAACAGTCAAAAAACAAATGGGAATTTTGGCAGGGAATGGCAAAAAAACTGCAAATGGAACCAAATCAAGATTCTACACTTGAAAAATACGACAAAATTTATTCAGATCTCAGTGAATGTGTTGAACAACAGATTCGTCACAACTGAAGAGATAATCAGTTATAGTTTGGAAAAATATCCAGAATGAAGTACAGAAAGTGGGAAAATATAGAAAAATAAAAACAAAGGTTAACAAATTAACTAAAAACTTAAACCCAATTGTGTGCTTCTTCAAAGAGACACTTTTAAAATATAAAAATTCAGGAAATACTAAACGTGAAAGAATGAAAAATGCATACTGTGCAAACACTATTATATACAATGCAAACACTACAAGAAAGATGCTGTGCCGGTGTAATTGCCAAACAACTCAGAAAATAATGCACAAAAGGTCACTAAGAACTTGAAAAGATGGCTCATAATGTATCAATTTGTCAGAAGAGTATAGATATTCTAAACTTATTTGGGTTTAATAATTTCAAAATATAGAAAGCAAAAATTGATCAAATTTAAACGGAAAAGAGATTGATTCACAATCGTAGTAGGAGATTTCAGACAACTGTCTTAATAACTGATAGGCAGATAAATATCTTTAGGGGTACAAAAGAGTTTACAGCATGTTACACACTTGGCCTAATCACATTTATCAAACATTGCATTCACCAACTGATATATACATATTCTCTTCAAGCACACATGAAACAATTAACTAAACTTTTATATGCTGTCCATAAAGCTAGTTATAACACACCTCACAAATTTTTACTTCTATAGAACATGTTCCTGGACTTCAGTGGAGTTAACTAGAAATAAATAACGAAAATTTGGAAAGTCTGCTTGTGTTTGGAACTTAATCAACACACTTCTAAATAAACAATAGATTAAAGAAGAAACCGCAGTGTATTTTATAAAATATTATGGACTGAATAAAAGAAAACATGACGTATCAAAATTTGTCATGCTGCTAAAACAGTGCTTAAAGGAAAATATGTGGCCTTAAAGCCACATATTATAAAATAAGAACTATTAAATATTAATTAACAAAGTCTGAGCCATTACAGAAAGAAGAGCAAAATAAATGCATAAGTTATGACACACTGTAAAATGGTATATATACAGAAAATTGACATGTCATGTGGGAAAAAATAAACAGCTTGTAGAATGGGTTTTAGAGTTTTGTCCTATTTATATAACATTATATATGTATTGAAATATGTATAAAAGTACACATACCAAACTCTAAAATAATGATCAGCTATGGTGATGGCATTTTGGGTAATTTTTAATTTTTTCTTATTTCATTGCTTCTTATTTGAAAAATATAATTCATAAAAGTAATTATTAAAAACTCCAATTAAATGAATAATAAAGCTATTTTTTATTCTAAAAAATAACATAAGATAATGAAAGAGTTGGAGAAGGAAATAACAACCCACTCCAATATTCTTTCCTGGAAAATCCCACTGCCAGAGGAGCCTGGTGGGCTACAGTCCATGGGGTCACAAAGAGTCGGACACCACTTCACTTCACTTCACTAATGAAAGAATAATCTTTGACTAATTTCTGAAATGTGTGCAGTTAGCCATCAGGCAGTTGGTTTGGTCAGAGAAAGGAGAGATAAAGAAATCTTAAAAGTGGTGATGATCAAGAAAGCCTTCCATGAAAAAGTCAGGACATAAGCCAGGCCCTGAAAAATTGGTACCATTTAGACAGATGGAGGAGAAGGCAATGGCACCCCACTCCAGTATTCTTGCCTGGAAAATCCCATGGACAGAGGAGCCTGGAAGGCTGCAGTCCATGGGGTCTCTGAGGGTCGAACATGACTGAGCGACTTCACTTTCGCTTTCATGCATTGGAGAAGGAAATGGCAACCCACTCCAGTGTTCTTCCCTGGAGAATCCCAGGGACGGGGGAGCTTAGTGGGCTGCCGTCTCTGGGGTCACACAGAGTCGGACAGGACTGAAGCTACTTAGCAGCAGCAGCAACANCTGAGGGTCGGACATGACTGAGCGACTTCACTTTCACTTTCATGCATCGGAGAAGGAAATGGCAACCCACTCCAGTGTTCTTGCCTGGAGAATCCCAGGGATGGGGGAGCTTACTGGGCTGCCGTCTCTGGGGTCACACAGAGTCGGACAGGACTGAAGCGACTTAGCAGCAGCAGCAACAGCAGACAGAGGAAAGTAGTGGTTCTGGTATGCCAATGTGGGCATACTCTGTCTAAAGACCTATATTTCACTACACATGAGGTTTTTTCCTTTCTGTTTCTCTTTCTGTGTCCACAAGTGTGTGCAGACACACACGTTTGAGGATTGTCAGTGGGAGAGAAAGTGCATGCATGCTAAGTTGATTCAGTCCTGTCCGACTCTTTGTGACCCCATGGACGGTAGCCAGCGTCTGCGGGATTCTCCAGGCAAGGATACCAGAGCGAGTTGTGGTGCCTCCTCCAGGGGATCTTCCCCATCCAGGGATTGAACTTGCATCTCTTATGGTCTCCTGCATTGGCAAGCAGGTTCTTTACCACTAGCACCACCTGGGAAGCCCGTAATTGATTCTAATGTCACTTAATGGCATCAACCGTGTTTAAGACAGAATCCTGTCTTAGACTTTCAGACTCTTCCCTCTCTTTTCATGCTTGTATCTAATCAATTTTCATCTTGATTGTATCTTAGATTTCAAATACTTCTCTTCTGTAATATTGTCCTTACTCTTCTTTAAGCCCCTAATTATTTCTTGAATATACTCTGCTATTTCCTACCTCTATGCCTGGGCTTTTGATGTTTATTCTAGCTGGAATGCCTTCCTCACTTTTTATTTTTTCCTCCTGGCTATGTTCATTTTTAAGACTTAAGTGAGGCATCATCCGCTCAGATATCTTCCTTGAGGGATAAATATTTCTCTCTAGTCTTCTATGTTATTTATTTTTTACCTTTGTCCTAGTAGTTACCATTTTATATTAAAATAATATATTTAGATACTTTTATTTTCTACTAGACTATAAACTTTTCTAGGGTAAAGGTTGTGTCTCATTCTATTATGTAACCATAGAGATGACAGAGGCAGAGTAGGTGTTCAACAAATGTTTGGTAATTTGGGTCATTGTAAAGTGATGAGGGAAATCAGTCCTGAATATTCATTGGAAGGACTGATGCTGAAGCTGAAACTCCAATACTTTGGTCACCTGATGTGAAGAGCTGACTCATTAGAAAAGACCCTGTTGCTGGGAATGATTGAGAGCAGAATAAGTGGACGACAGAGGATGAGATGGTTGTAAATGGACATGGGTTTGAGTGGACTCCGGGAGTTGGTGATGGACAGGGAGGCCTGGCATGCTGTGGTTCATGGGATCGCAAAGAGTGGGATACGACTGAGTGACTGAACTGAACTGAACTGAAAGAGATGAGAAGTTTGGATCTCAGTCTATAATTCCTATGGGGTCCTAGGATAAGTTCAGATATACAATGATCTAGGTGAAAATTTTTTTCATATTGCCTTCTGGAATTTTACATATTTTCTTTGTTAAATTATTTTAATGATATATTATCTTACTTAAACTATAATTTAACTCTAAAGAAGTGTGTTATTGAATTCTTCAGTACATGGTTAAGAACTATTAGTCATCAACTTTGCTAAGTTATGGTGTCTATGATTGCTTCCCATTAATACAATCTTAAATTTTTATTTTGGGGATTACATTATAGAGACCTGTCTGTATTTGTACTGGGCTTAGGGTGATGTTGAGTGTGTCAAAACAATGTATAATTTAGCTTATGAATTCATTAGTGTTGCTTTTATTATTGCCTGTAATGGGGCGCAAAAACCAAAGTACTTCTGTTATGGAAAGACTCATCCAGCGGAAACATAGAGCTCCTGGAAACAATGAACACTACATTGGCCAGTGAAAAGCACAGATAAAATAACATGTTTTGAAGAGGGTCCAATTTAAAGTCTAGAATTTTACCAAGGCTAAAGTTTTCTCTAACCTACAGTCTTTTTAGATCTATCCTACAAATTTGCTTCTTATAATGTCTAGTGAAAAAAAATAACATAACGGGTAACTTTGGTGAACCCATTTCTCTTGGAAATGGTGGAGCTTATTTATAATTTGGAGCAGAATGAGATCAGAATTAGTCTCTTTAAATGATATCACATACTTCAGAATTGCTTTTACATTTATTCTAATAATCTAAAGTGGGTAATGAAGGGATATATTTTCTTTCAACATGTGACTGGGTAAAACTACCAAGTGGCTCAGTGGTAAAGAATCTGCCTGCCAAGCAGGAGATGTGGGTTNCTTTGGGATTGGGATGAAAACTGACCTTTTCCAGTCCTGTGGCCAATGCTGAGTTTTCCAAATTTGCTGGCATATTGAGTGCATCACTTTCACAGCATCATCTCTGAGGATTTGAAATAGCTCAACTGGAATTGCATCACCTCCACTAGCTTTGTTTGTACTTGACTTCACATTCTAGGATGTCTGGCTCTAGGTGAGTGATCACACCATCGTGATTATCTGGGTCATTAAGATCCTTTTTGTACAGTTCTTCTGTGTATTCTTGACACCTCTTCTTAATATTTTCTGCTTCTGTTAGGTCCATACCATTATTTCATCAGGAGTAGACAAACACAATCTCCTTTGTGACAGTAGGAGGCAATGACTATCACTATCACTGCTGTAGACTTCTATCCTCCTGTTGTACTGCATTTATTTTCTTTAATTTTCAAATTGTTGCTTGTGTTTACAGAGAAATAGATCAAAGAGATCCCTTGAAAACAGTGGCTCACCAGGCTCCTCTGNACAGTAGGAGGCAATGACTATCACTATCACTGCTGTAGACTTCTATCCTCCTGTTGTACTGCATTTATTTTCTTTAATTTTCAAATTGTTGCTTGTGTTTACAGAGAAATAGATCAAAGAGATCCCTTGAAAACAGTGGCTCACCAGGCTCCTCTGTCCATGGGATTCTCCAGGCAAGAATATTGGAGTGGGTTGCCATTTCCTTCTCTAGGGGAATTTTCCAACCCAGGGATTGAACCTAGGTCTCTCACATTTTAGGCAGATGCTTTAACCTCTGAGCCACCAATGAAGCCCCAAGAAAAGTTCCTTCCTGAAAATACCGAAAGCATAGTCTATAAAAAGTTTGCTTATGATTTACAGAGGAAAATGATAAGAACTCATCATATTTTTAAGGCAACAAATTTGGGATTCAAGGTCACCATCAAACTTCCATGATCAGGCTGATTTAGCCTGAATATTAACATTTGAAAGAGATATGCTTTTCAACTTTGTACTGTGGAAAATTTGGAACATACAAACCTGGATAGAATAGTGTAATAAACTTAAAATATTGTTCATCCAGTTTATCATATTTCATTTTTATCCTCACCAATCTCCCAGATTATTTTGAAGCAAATTATAGACATTGTATAATCTAAAAAATATTTCTGTCTGTGTCTTTAAAAGATATGATTGCTTTAAAATATAGCCATATACCATCCTAACACATTAAAATTTAATTTTATAATTGACTGTAATTATGTTTAGATTTTCCTGATCATCTCACAAGTAATTTCAACATATAGTTCATTTGAATCATGTTCTAAATAAATAGAATACATTGCAATTGTATTGCAATTGGTATATCTCTTGTGTCTTTTTATTCTATAGTAGTAGTGGTGGTGGTGTTAGTTGCTCAGTTGTATCCGACTCTTTGCAACCCCACAGACTGTAGCCCACCAGGCTCCTCTGTCCATGGAATTCTCCAGGCAAGAATACTGGAGTGGGTTGCCATTCCCTTCTCCAGAGGATATTCCCAATGCAGGGATCAAACCTGGATCTCCTACATTGCAGGCAGATTCTTTACTGTCATATATTCAGCCAATTTTTTCTTCTACTTGCAACATATTTGTTGAAGGCATCAGTTCATGTGTTCTATAGAATTTCCTATAGTCTGGATTTTGCTGATTACCTATCTGTGATGTCAGCTCACATTTCCCTTGTCTTCTGCTCCTCTGTAAATTGGTGGTTGGATCTATAGCCTGAGTCAGATTCAGGTTTGATTTTCTTGGCAAGACTACTTCATAGGTAATGGTGTATACTCAAATCAGGACACACATAATATCCAATTGTCTCTCTTTACTGATGCTGAGAGTCATTGGAACTCAGTGCACATAACCACTAATTAATTAGTGGTTGTAAAATAATCATATTTAAAATTCATTATTATTTTTTCATTTGTTAACTGTAATGCCTCTCTATCGGAAGGACTGATGATGAAGCTGAAAATCCAATACTTTGGCCACATGATGCAAAGAGCTGACTCATTTGAAAAGACCCTGATGCTGGGAAAGATTGAAGGCAGGAGGAGAAGGGGATGACAGAGGATGAGATGGTTGGATGGCATCACCGACTCGATGGATATGGGTTTGGGTGGACTCTGGGAGTTGGTGATGGACAGGGAGGCCTGGCGTGCTGTGGTTCATGGGGTTGCAAAGAGTCGGACATGACTGACTGACTGAACCGAACTGAACTGAATACTTCTCTGAAGACAAACTTTTCTAATTAACTATTTGTTACCCAGGGGAGCATTCCATACAGTAAAGGTGGGATAAATGCTTCATTCCTTTTATTTATTGGTTTTCAGATTGACTAGGTGACTTCCTAGAATCCTGTGAAAACTAAAGTGTTAGTTGCTCAGTTGTGTCCCACTCTTTGCAGTCTCGTGGACTGTAGCCCGTCAAGCTCCTCTGCTCATGGAATTCTCCAGGCAAGAATATTGGAGTGGCCAGTCGTTTCCTTCTCCAGGGGAGCTTCCCAACCCAGGGATCAAACCTGGGTCTCCCACATTGCAGGCAGATTCTTTACCTTCTGAGCCACCAGGGAAGCCCTAACTGTGACCAAGTAGTCTTTTAACAATGAGAGATTATTTTTATTGAATAATAAGGCCATCTGGTCATTTCTAGTCTAACTCATTGATTCTTATAAGGGCTTTTGGATAACATTAATAACAGTAAAGAAGTAACGAAACATACAAACTAATATAAAAGAAGGCTTATGACATATATTGTGTATGCTAAATTGCCTCAGTTGTGTCCAACTCTTTGAGACCCTATGGACTGTAGCCTGCCAGGCTCTTCTGTCTATGGGATTCTCCAGGTAAGAATACTGGAGTGTGCTGGGGTCCAGCCCCAGTGGATCCACGGTGATTCAAAGGGGAGACAGGTAGGTGAGGAAAAACTTAGTTATTTAGAAATATAAGATTAGATTAGGAAGAAATAGTGTAGTAGGAAAATTTAGTGGAGAAAAGATGCTAAATAACTTGGTTTACAGGGAAAACCAATAAAACCTCAAGGCAAGAGGTTTGCACCATCTACGTTAGACCACCAGCACCCACTTGAATATCGAAGGGTGCCCCACCTTAGGCTCCCTTTCACGTGGGTCTTAGCAGCCAGGGCAAGTAACTAGTAGATGTGGTGAGCCTCCCTGTTCCAGATGGGAATTCAGCCAAAAAAGGAGAGAAAAGAATGACATGGGGAAGCCCAGCATCGGTGCAAGACTCCAAAAACTTCATTTTTCAAAATCAGCTTATGTACCCCAAGTTGTCCATAAAGAAATAGTGGAATATGCAGAGTTATGCAGGGGCAGCAGTCCTGACCCTCACTGAGACAAACAAGGCTTTCTTTTTGCATACCCTCCCATATACAAAAGGTCTCAGGTGGTTTACATTATCTTCTGGTCAAGAGGCCTGTTAACATTTTTATGGCTCTCTTCCTGGATAATTATCTATCAACCAGAAAAGTCCTTTTCCCTAGAAGAGTTTTTCTTTACTCTGTATCACCCTCAAAGTACTAAATAAAGTTACATTCCTGTAGAACAAAGGTGCAGTGGGTTATAAGAGAGAAAGTACTTAACTCAAAGATCTAATGTTGCTAATATCAGCTCTACTACCTGTTTTTCTATATACCAACTATATCTAAAAACGGAGGATATGAAAATTTGGCAGCAAATATTGGCTCAACAAATGAAACCTTTAATCAGTCCTATTTTGATGATTTTGACTCCTTGGAAGCCCCTACATTCTTAGGATGATTTAAGCTTCCTGTGCCTCCCGCGATCGAGAGGCCTCAAACTATCACATGCGCAGCTGTAAGAGTCCTGCAGGCAGGCTAGAAAGCCATCAGAGGGGTTTTCAGATTGAAACACTCGTATTATGCCCAGGAGATTTATTATCTAAAAGCTCTAATTTTTCCCAGCAAAAGGTGGTGAGGGGACAGCCTCCTGTTAATGACAGAAGAGTAGGTGGAAAGCATAACACAGTAAAGAAGGCAGACTCTGATCTTGGTGGGGTGGATGCTCAGGAAATTCCAGGGGGAACCCCTGAAGTATGATCATGTCCTTGCGTTTTGTCAGGCTTCCTTCCTCATGACCTTCCCATGGGCAGGATTCCTCATGCTGGCTCCCGGCAGGAGTGGGTTGCCATGCCCTCCTCCAGTTGATCTTCCTAACCCAGGGATCGAACCTGGATCTCTTATGTCTCCTGCATTGGCAGGAGAGTTCTTTACTGCTAGTGCCACCTGGGAAGCACTATGACATATTAAAAAATAAAATATATTAAAACAGATGGCACAATGACCTTTGGCCTCCCCTCTCCCAGTTGATACACTAAACTAAAGCTGTAGCTTTACATTTGAAAACTTAAAAAAAAAAACTCCAATTAACTTTAAATGGCATGATAACAAGTAGCCTGGAAAAAGTTTATGTTAAAAGTAAGTTGAGTACTTTAAAAATTATAGCAGAGTGGTCAGGTAGACAGATGAACAAGTCTTATTGGTTGTTCTTCTGGCTCTTTGACTAGTTTTATTTGTTGGCACTTGAGGCAGAGTAAAACCCACTGTTTATATAAGTGGAAGGTGTCAGAAATCATTGTGTGTGAAATATGTCCAAAATATCACAGAATAATCTGTGAATAGCAGACCATGAGTCTTTAAAGTATTCCCACATCCAGTATTGAATTTGCAGATATATGGAATACTTGATGCATTATACACCTAAGTTATAAAATTCACACTAATTAACCTGTGTATTTCCTGGCTTCTTGTAATTGCCTGCTCAATTGGTCTGACTCTGTGACCCCATGGACTGTAGTCCAGCAGACTCCTCTGTCCATGGGATTTTCCAGGCAAGAATACCAGAGTGGGTTGCCATTTCCTACTCAGGGCATCTTCACCACCCAGGGATCAAACCCATGTCTCCTTCATCTCCTGCATTGGCAGGCGGATTCTTTACTACTACACCACCTGGGAAGCCCATGTTGCCTGGCATCCCCCTCAATTTCATGCCTTCCATTTTTATTGACAGGGGATTTAGGTTCCCTAGGATTGACAATTGGAGAAGGCAATGGCACCCCACTCCAATACTCTTGCCTGGAAAATCCCATGGAGGAGGAGCCTGGTGGGCTCTCGTCTATGGGGTCGCATAGAGTCAGACACGACTGAAGTGACTTAGCAGCAGCAGCAGCAGCAGCAGCAGCAGGATTGACAATGGAGAAGGCTATGGCAACCCACTCCAGCACTCTTGCCTGGAAAATCCCATGGACAGAGGAGCCTGGTAGGCTGCAGTCCACAGGGTTGCTAGGAGTTGAACACGACTGAGCGACTTCACTTTCACTTTTGACTTTCATGCGTTGGAGAAGGAAATGGCAACCCACTCCAGTATTCTTGTCTGGAGAATCCCAGGGATGGGGGAGGCTGGTGGGCTGCCGTCTATGGGGTCGCACAGAGTCAGACACGACTGAAACGACTTAGCAGCAGCAGCAGCAGCAGGAGGATCAACAAGTTGCAGGTTTCAGTTACTGAATAAAATAATGAACACCTGACTTTTTGTGTCATGGGTTTTGAATTGCTATCAATGTATGCATTGCCTAGGACACCAGAAAGTCTTCCACAGGAAATACTTCTTCCATCCCTACGGTTATCTATTGTTTTAGATAATAAAAACATCATTATAGCAATTATCAGTTCAATTTATTTGTGTTAGTGACAAGAACATGAGAAGTACATTAACCAACCAGCCTAAATGGTACATAGCACAGAACTTATGGGCACTTTTAGTCTTACTTGGATGCCTTTTCATTCAGCTTGACTGGAGCTTTAGCTCTTGTGTTTAGAATTATATCTCTTATCAGTTAAGCACAGATGACTGTGTTCAAGTGGCAACATCATACCAATTTCTGTCCAAGAAACTCAAGTATGATTGGTCCCATTCTCACCCTTCATCATCAATATAATCATGGTCATAGCAAACACTTGCTGGGTTTTTACTGTGGATGAGGTTTTGTTCAAATAGTTTCATGTACATTCTGTTATTTAATCACTGCAACAACTTTGTAAAGTAGATGAATTAATTTTATTTGTGTCATCCGTGTATGCTCAGTTTCTTAGTCATGTTTGACTGTTTGAGATGCTTCAGACTGTAGCCCTCCAGGTTCCTCTATCCCTGAGATTCTCCAGGCAAGAATACTAGAGTGGGCTGCTGTGTTCTCCTTCAGGGGATCTTCCTGACCCAGAGATCGAACTGGTATCTCCTGTATGTCTCCTGAATTAGCAGGTATATTCTTTTATCATTGAGCCACCTGGGAAGCCCCCCAGTTTTGTTTGTGGACCAGACAGTAAATAATCAGCCCCTCACTTCACTATGAACTAATCTGTCTCTTCCAGACTGTGGGAGATCACTGTGCTTCAGTTTTTTGATCTTGAAACAGGATAATAATATATCAGCCTTAAAGGATTGTTTATATGCAAAATGTGGAGAATTGTGAATACTCTGTAATTATTAGCTATTGTGGAACTACTGGACACAAAAATAATACAAATAATGGACAATTAATTTTGACTAAAAAAGGACTTGGCATTATAAGAGTATTCTGTGTGTTATTAAACTCGACTATTTGTACAAGCTGTAGCATGCTGTCTCCTATTCCCTTGGCATTCATACCTTGTCACCTGTGGTCCAGCCTCTGTAGCCCCTGGAATTGCAGCAGCTAAAAAAGGGAATTGGGGTTGGTGGTTTAGGTGAGGTGACAAAAAAAGATTTATAGTCTCTGCCTCCTGGAATTCAAAAAGTATCTTTATTTGGATCATTTAAATAATTTTCTGTAGTACTGAGAGCCACTCTGTATTAGTCAGTAGAAGCCAGATTATTCTTCAGTAACAAAGCAAGGCTGAAATTGCTGTGGCTTAGCACCAGAAGATTTATTCCTATTGGATTATTGCCAGTCACCAAGGCAGAGAAAAGCACATGAACTTTTTACTATTGTAGCTCAGAAGTGATGCGTGTTCACATTTAATTTTCTGGAACGAGAACATGTATTTTTTTGCCCAACTATAAAAGGGCCAGGAAATGTAGAGGAGAAATGGAATATTTAGTCTTGCCTTTTCTGCACACACTCCAAATGGCTCCTGATTACTTATTGACTATAGGTCTAAGCATCTGCTCTGAGTGGCCCTGCAGTTGTTCATAAGCAAGGAGAGATAGGGCAAACCACCTCTTGGATGGACTTCATGCTGTCCATCCAGGAATTGGTAATGGCATTAACTCTCACTCACTGATTGGATCACAAATGGGTGTAAGATACTGATAACAAATGACTATTTTCTAAAGAAAAGAAAGGGTTTTTGGGTTTTGCTGAAACATTGCCCTATCATTTAGACTTGAACTTTGGTCAAGAACTCTGCTGTGCTTTCAGTTGTGTCTGACTCTGTGACCCCATGGACTGTAGCTCATCAGGCTGCTGTGCCCATGGGGACTCTCCAGACAAGAATACTGGAGTGGGTTGCCCTACCCTCCTCCAGGGGATATTCCCAACTCAGGGATCGAACCCATGTCTCCTGTATTGCAGGCATAGTCTTTAGAACTAAGGCATTGTTTTTTTTTTTCACAAAACATAATTTAAAAATTCTACTTGAATGTGCTATTCCAGCATCTCACGATGGCAAGTTTATCCAGTTACTGTATTTGTTGTATAGAAAATATAGTGAAGTTCAGAGACATGAAGCAACTTATCCAAAATCCACAGCTAAGAAATGTCAAAGAATTTGAACCCAGATATGTCTGACTCAAACATGTTTCTTCTCTATCATCTCACACTGCACTTCCCTTGCTTGGCATTTTCTCCTTTTTCTTTTAAGTATTTTGTTTTTTGTTGCAATACGTCTTTTGCTAGAATGTTATATTTTTCATTCTTCATGTCCTATACCAAATATACAACTTTACTTAATATGGAAGATCAAAAGGTCTGACTTACAATATTATAAGAAGAAAAATCTAATTTAGGGTTAAGCCTTAAAAGCTAATTGAAGCTTTGCATTATGAGCCCCAGAAAATACTAGGATGTAAAATTGTGTGACGGAAGTTGCTGTGTATATTATATTTACCCTGTTGAACAGGTCACTCCTCATGCAAAATTCATTCCTGAATGGTTGCCTATACACAAGGCTGGTTGCCTCTATCATGCAACATTGCCCTACCCACGGCTGATTTGACAAAGAGGTGGTATGAATGTGAGGGTAGTCAGTCAGTGACCTAAACTCTGTATTAGTCCTGATGTGACTCTTTGACCAGTGGAAACTTGATATTTATGCAGAAAATCAGTGATTTGGTGGTAGTTTTATTGCAGGGCTTGATATTTGGAGTAGGGTGCCATTGCCTTCTCCGGAGATTTGAAGAGGAGGCAGCATAAAATTAGATGAGAAGTCCAAGTAGAAACTGAAGGACCAGAAGCCAGCAAAGAGCAGGTGGAAAGAAGTGCATAGTCTCAGGGGCTGGAGGAACAGAAATGGAGAAAGCAGTTGAGTCATATTCTCTGTTGTGATCTACGAAAAAAAGCTCGATAAATACTATCTGCTTAGGGATTGTAGGATAACCCTTTTGTTGAAGCTATGTTGGATTCTAAGTGACTACTCACTTCCTACACCAGGGTCTAATTCTTTCTAAAATCTGGTGGTCAGATTTGCAGTAACACTGGTGGGCCTAGAGATTATTATACTAAGTGAAGTAAGCCAGACAGAGAAAAGCAAATACTGTATGATATCATGTATATGTGGAAACTAAAATATGACCCAAATGAACTTGCTTACAAAACAGAAATAGATTCACATACAGAGAAAACAAAATTAAGGTTATAAAAAAGGAAAGGCGTGGGGAGGGATAAATTAGGAATTTGGAATTAGCAGACACAAAGTACTATATATTATTAAAACAGAGAAAAAAACCAAGAACCTACTGTATAGCACAAGGAATTATATTCAGTATCTTGTAATAAACTATAATGGAAAAGAACATGAAAAAGATTGTATCTATAACTGAACCACTTTGCTCTGCACCAGAAACTAACACATTGTAAATTAAGTTTTACTGTAAAAAGAAAAAAAAAACTAGTGGTGGGGCTTTTCTGGGCTAATGTAAGGCTGGCTGTGTGGTTGGCATTTCTGTCTGTCTGATTTCCATGTGATGTTACTTGTTTCTGCAGAGAGCTACACTACTTCTTTAAACAGAGCCTAATATTCCCCCCACAATTATACCCCCTATGACTTTGAAAGCAGGATAGTTTTGCAATTTGGCAGCTTATCTTTATATTTACTTGCTATAATTGAATTTAGGGTGGGCAGCGATGTGGGTCAAGTCAATGAAAGTATCAGATTTATGTCTAGGCTATTTCTGAATGGAAGTCAACAATTCCTTTTTAAAAACCAGAAACTAATTCTTTAGTTTTTTCCATTAGTTCAACTGAATGTTTCTCATTGAGCTTTCAATATGTTTTGCTTCTGGTGTGTTTTTCCCTTATGCATCTGTGGACAAAGAAAATCTTTAGCTATCTTTTCTCCCACTTATATTTTCCCAGTTGTATCCCGCTTCACCAATACTATATTTTGCTTTATATTTTAAAATGATTTATAAAGGATTGGGAACAACCATGGAGGATTCATGTTGATATATGGTGAAACCAATACAGTATTAAAGTAAAGTAAAATAAAATAAAATCTGAAAAAAGAATTCTTTTCCATTACTTCAGGGATCCTTCCTATAAATGAAAAGCAGATTTAACTATACCAGAAAGTGAGTGTTAATACTTGAACTGGTATTAATAGGATAGGATTTTAGCTTATCTTGTTGACATTAAGCAACACATTGGCTTGGAGCTAAAGAAAAGAAGTCCTTTTACTTTTTTTTTTTTTTTTAAATTTTAACTCTGGTGTGCAAAAGAATCTTTGGTTGAAATAATTTTATTTGTATTTTGTAGGAGAACTTTACTGTTACAGGTGATACTGGCCAGGTAAATGAAGGTTCTGAGGAATACCAACATTCTCTTACACCTGATGGGCAGTGTGTGATGCTTTGAAAAAACCGATCT
This sequence comes from Raphicerus campestris, assembly GCA_006410735.1. Classification (NCBI taxonomy): domain Eukaryota; kingdom Metazoa; phylum Chordata; class Mammalia; order Artiodactyla; family Bovidae; genus Raphicerus; species Raphicerus campestris. The sequence continues at coordinate 349,311 of SJYW01048649.1, forward strand.
TCACCTGGATATCACTGAGGTTTGCACTTTTCTAGTGAGTACTTGCAGAGAAAGCAATGGCACCACACTCCAGTACTCTTGCCTGGAAAATCCCACAGACAGAGGAGCCTGGTAGTCTGCAGTCCATGGGGTCTCTAAGAGTCAGACATGACTGAGCAACTTCACTTTCACTTTTGACTTTCATGCCTTGGAGAAGGAAATGGCAACCTACTCCAGTGTTCTTGACTGGAGAATCCCAGGGGTGGGGGAGCCTGGCGAGCTGCTGTCTATGGGGTCGAACAGAGTTGGACACAACTGAAATGACTTAGCAGCAGCACTGAGTACTTGATCACTATTTCCAGAATTCTTTTATTGAGCTTACATTTTTACTAAGTCTGACAGAACTATGAGTGATATTTCAGCTACTTATTTATCTACTCATATCAAAAGAATACTCAAAAATGTCTTTAAAGATTACCCTTAAGTCTCTCTCCAAGGCTATAAACAACTAGGACAATACTTTTGGTGACTGACACACTTTGATGTGAGATGTGTCATGTTCAGTGGAATAAATGCAGATATTTCCATTGAAATGGACCTTGAAGGCCATGACCTATGGACACATCTTTTCTTGTCCTTCTGAATTTTTATTTTGTATTTATTACAAACTTTTTTCAGACTTCTAGTTCTGATATACTTTTGTCAACTACAAATTGGCGCTTGCCAGGAGCATTTGCCAGTATCTGAATAACAAGAGCGAGAACCTTTGCCTCCTGTCTGTGCTGCTGCAGCTGCTGACTTTTGACGCCCTTGGAAGGGACTTCAGGGTGGAGAGTGAGGCACTCTGTGTTTCAGGGAAACTGGTGGAACAGGTCTTTAGACAGATATTTTCAGAATCTGATTTCATGATCCTAATCCTGGCATCTCTTCATACCTCGAAAAGCACTAAATCCCTTTATCATGACATCAGCTTCTCATGACTAGCAGAAAACATTTTGCAAAGTAAACACTTGACTACATTGAACTCCTCCTTCACCAAAAGCTTGTATATTGACCTTCCCCCACTATCTCTTTGAAGGAGTCTCTCAGAGTTATCTGAGGTGCTCTCCCTGGGGGCTGCAGTCCTCATTTCAGTTCAGTTTAGTTCAGTCTCTCAGTCGTGTCTGACTCTGCAACCTCATGGACTGCAGCATGCCAAGCTTTCCTGTCCATCACCAACTCCTGGAGCTTGCTCAAACTCATGTCCATTGAGTCATTGATGCCATCCAACAATCTCATTCTCTGTTGTCCCCTTCTCCTCCTGCTTTCAAATTTTCCCAGTATCAGGATCTTTCCCAATGAGTCAGTTCTTCACATCAGGTAGCCAAAATATTGGAGTTTCAGCTTCAGCATCAGTCTTTCCAATGAATATCCAGGACTGATCTCCTTCAGAATGGATTGGTTGGATCTCCTTTCTGTCCAAGGGACTCTCAAGAGTCTTCTCCAACACCACAATTCAGTACTTTCAATTCTTCGGCACTCAGCTTTCTTATAGACCAACTCTCACATCCTCATTTTGCCCCCAGTAAAACTTGATTCGCAGCTCTCACATTGTGCATCTTTTTAGTTGACACTTTAAATACAGAAAAAAATACACTATTACTGGAAGAAACTGGTCAAGATTTCTATGACAGTGACAACTACATCTCTTAAGATCCTCCTGATTTCAGAAATGTCAAAATGCAACAATATTTTAAAATATTTAAATACACACACCTTATTTATTAGGGAGAACAATTCCCAACGCTATTAAAACTCTTGTGTATACAACTCTGATGACACCTCCCTCCTTTCTAGAGATAACTGTGTTCCTTTAATTTTGCCAAGTATGTACTTTAAATAATTTGGTCTGTTTTGAAACAATTTTTTATTTATTTTATTTTTGGCCATATGGCATGTGGGATCCTAGTTTATCAATCAGGGATCAAAGCTGCATTCCCTGCATTGGAAACACAGAGTCTTATCCACTGGACAGCCAGAGAAGTCTTGGTCTTGCTTTTGAACTATTCTATAAACAGAAGTATAATACACGTGTTATGTGACTTACTTTTAATACTCAACAGCATGATGCCAGTGTAGCTGCCATTATTGCATGGTACCCCACTGAATGCTGTAATTTATCAATTTCCAGTTGGTGGACTGACTTTCTGTGACTCAGTGGATTGTAGCCTGCCAGGTTCCTCTGTCCATGGGATTTCCCAGGCAAGAATACTGAGGAGGGTTGCCATCCCTTCATCCAAGGAGGTCTTCCGAACTAGGGGATCGAACCTGTGTCTCTTATATATCCTGCACTGGCAAGTGGGTTCTTTACCACTAGCACCACCTGGAAAGCCAACCCAATATATACTTAGAAGTATACTTTTTACTCCAGGGTGTAGTCCCAAAAGTGGACTTGTCAGGTCTAGATGGTAGCCTTTCCTATTCGAATTGCCAGCAAATTCTGCTGTGCCCTCCTCCCATCTCTGAATATCCGGAGGGTATGTGAATCCTGTTTGTGCTTAATTGATGGGCTAGAATTAATTTTATAATTCAGGGGCCTTCAGAGGAAAGAAGAGGAATAGGAGAGGAAGATGGTAGTGCTTTCCAGGCCATAGATTGACTTTCAGACATAGCCTGGGGGAAACTGAGGCAGACTGTGGTTGAGGCAGATGAAGCACTCCATTGGCTCTGCTCTCCCAAGACTGTCAGGCTGTAGCAAAGATGATGTTAGAGATGATGTCACAGACCCTCAGTGAGGTTACCAATGTGCTGTGCAATATGGAAATTTAAACAGGTAGCATTTTATTCCCAGACTGTGTGGCTTGATTTGTTTCAGACTCAAGAAGCTGATAGCATTACCAATTCAACAGACATGAACTTGGGTGAGCTCCGAGAGATGGTGAGGGCCAGGGAGGCCTGGGGTGCTGCAGTCCATGGGGTTGCAAACAGTTGGATACGACTGAGTGACTGAACATCAACAACCAAGAAGCTGAGTTGGAAATAGCTTGGTCCCTGTGATCTGGCTCCTGTTGATGGACTTCAAAGTTTCCTGTCTCCTTGGTCTCAGATATCACGGTACTAGTGACCTCTGTCCCTTGTCAGGCTCTGCTGACTGCATGCGGCCTCTTTGCTACTTCGATAATTCCAGATATAACTTCCACCTCTGAATTATCTATGGCAAGCTTTGAGTATGGCAATCAAGTATGGCAGATTTGAGGTTTTATAGCAGAGTCAATCCTGCTGTGTTTCTTGTCTTTGGGGCCTGGGGAGACTGTGGTTAAGTGGGCTTTGAGGGTCTTCTGGACTATTGGGAGACCCTGAACTAATTTAGATGGTCTCCTCCCCAATTTTTGAGATAACTGCTAGGCGCCTCTGCCTCAAACACAGGTATATCCACTATGGCCCCAGATGGGATGGATGACTTGGGTACCGGTGTAACCTGCCACTGATGAGGTCAGGAAGTAAACAAGTTATTTTTTTCTTCAATAAATTAAAAGATCTCTTGCATATAAAGGGATAAACAGCTGAAGGTAGAACAACAACCAGTAACCAGCTCAAGGTAGATCTGTTTTTCATGGTCATGAATGGATATCTTTACAGACTTCCAGAGAAGCAGCTCTATGGTCTCCATAGGTTCACAGCCTTTCTCTGGATGCTCTTTTCCAGTTCGTAGCTGGTGGACCAGAGCATGACCTCTGTGGTGGGAGTCAGAGCAGGTGCATGTGACAACCACAGTCATCATTCACACTCGGTGTGCACTTTGCTCACTTCTCTTTCGCTGATTGGGATGAATTGCTCTCAAACCTGGTTGATATTTGAATATAGCGTACTCTCCCTACGAAGCATACTCTCACCTACAAAGGTGGTTGCGGTTTCCCCATGGTGATAATAACTATGCCCCATGCTATTCATGGCTCTTATCGAGACAACTCCTGAGGCTCCTCAATACCTGTAAGAACAGCTTGCAGGGCATCTCAGGCTGGCAGGTATGGAACATGGTCTTTCTGCAGGTCCTCTTTTTTGCGTCTGGAATCTCCAGGAGGGAAAGGCCACCCAGAGTGACTAAAGACAGGGCGAGAACATGTGTGCTAAGTCACTGCCCTCCTCCAAGGCATCTTCCTGACTCAGCGACGGAACTTGAATCTCCTATGTCTTCTGCATTGGCAGGCAGGTTCTTTACCACTAATGCCACCTGGGAAGCCCAAAGGAANAGAGTGACTAAAGACAGGGCGAGAACGTGTGCTAAGTCACTTCAGTTGTGTTTGACCCTATGGACCTCAGCCTTCCAGGCTCCCTTGTCCATGGGATTCTCCAAGCAAGAATACTGGAGTGGATTATCATGCCCTCCTCCAAGGCATCTTCCTGACTCAGTGATGGAACTTGAATCTCCTATGTCTTCTGCATTGGCAGGCAGGTTCTTTACCACTAATGCCACCTGGGAAGCCCAAAGGAAAGGGAGGGGATCCCATTTACAGACCCCTCAGCTTTTTGTGCCATGAATACTCTGGTTGTCTGGACCCAGATGGGACCGTGCTCAGGGCAAGGTGAGCTGGGGAGTGGCCTCCCCTGGGGGACACACCACCTACTTACCACTGTTTCTACACTTTGGGATCGCAGGGCTAGCAGCCAATTGCCAATCTGAAATTGCTCTCCCCAGAACCTCCAACTCTGCCTAAACCATCTCATGTGGCCACTTTCATCCTTTCCTGCCCACTGTGACCTGTCTCCACCCTTCCCTTTGTCCTTGTCCTCACTTGGCTGACCTCATGAGGAGGGACACTGTTCCTCCTGCTTCCAACAAACCTCAAACCAGGTGACCCTGTCTTTAGTTCAGGATAAGTCCAGATCCCTCTTTTTTGAATGATCTCTTGCCTCTTGGAAATATTGTATGGAATAAAAATGAAATCAAATTCTAAAGACTTTGACTTCCTTTCAGAGGGTGTGAAATAGTTGGTATATTAATCAACCGCTAGTTGGTAATTGGGTATTTGAGCTGCTAATAATGGGACTTATAATAAAGCTAAGGATAAAGAGTGAAGAGTAAGCAGATTTTATGAATGGACAAATTTGACAGTGTGAATGTATATGATATTCTCCTCAGAGGCAGATTCATTGTGAAGCTTAGCAGCTCAGTCTTAAGCCTTGCTTAAGCTTCTTCCAAGAACCTAGGAGGGACCCTAGCAATTGTTACATATTGTACATTATTTTTTAATTTGCAAGAGTATGCATTTTAAACAATGCGAGCTGCTGTCCGATTCCACTAAACTCCCCCATTTATGATGGGTGGTAGCAGAGCACCCAAAGAAAGCATTTTGGTGGCTCAGTGGTCAAGAATCCGCCTGCCAATGCAGGAGATGTGGGAAGATCCCCTGGAGAAGGAATGACAACCCACTCCAGTATTCTTGCCTGGGAAATCTCATGGACAGAGGAACCTGGTGGGCTACAGTTCATGGGGCTGCCAAAGAGTTGGACATGACATAGTGACTAAATAATAGCAATAACTTTAGTGGGGCACAGATCTGAGTTTAGTGGAGGTTATTTAGGTGGTTTTCATTCTTCTACACATGTCACAGTTATTCATATTCTGGTTTGATGTGACTTCCAGAAGTACTCCCAGAACCTTTTGGGCCAGTTCACTTGGATCTTCAGAAATTGCAGTACCAGAGGTTGCATTATGATCTATCATGTTCTATTATGTCTAGGAATGGGGCGTATTGAGGAAAATAAGGTTTGAAATATATGGGGCTAGACATTCGTCTAGAAAGTCTTCTGATCATCAGATGTATACAAGTAGAGATGGAGGATTTAGTAAAAGATATGCCCAGGAAAAACAGGAAGTCCACTCATCAGAAATTTGCAGTCTTTGCATAAAAGTATACTTTTATTTCTATCCTTTCTTTGATGGGAGTCATGTGAAGTAGAATTTACCAGAATTCTTGCTTCTAAGGCACAGATTTTTATGATCACAGTGTACCTCTATATGTAAAGTTGCATGTTTTATGTATTCTGAAGCATTGGATCTGGTCCTAAGTGTAGTCATGCATCTTATCAAGATGAAATCTGGAAGTTCTAGATAAAACCACACTCAGCCAAAATGGCCTAAAGGAACTAGTATTCCAGTGACAACACACCGATGTGTATTTGTTGACAAAGCAATGCATGTTGTAAATGGGCAATTTGATCATAACATTTTGTGGCTTAATACAGGGTAATGGTAATTTTGAAATTAATTTGAGTTGCTTTTTTGCAGGTCTGAATCTTCATTACTTTTGCTACTTTTTCTGGAATTGTTAATCCGGTCGAAATTCACATAGGATGGGAAAATATTGTGGAAATACAAACTGAAATAAGTCTGGCAGAAACTAAAAGATGTCAAAAACTCTTCAAGTATATCACAGTGGAAGTGAAATGTTTGATGATTGGAATCATGAAGATTAGGAAAAAAAAAAACCATGATGATCCCAGAAGTAGATAATGAAAAGGAAAAAGAGTACTTGTATCAGTACTTGCTTTTGCACCTAAATTTGTATCTGGAATTTTTGTCTCATTTTGTTTGTTCTTTCTTCATAACTGGAGTCTCCTAAATTACATAAACTCTAAATGTGGGAAGGTGGACCTGCTGAGTCTCTCCTCTTGGGAGATGGAGACAGGTAAGTGGATTAGAGCTGCCCGAGAAAGAAATTGACGTGGGAGCCATACACAATGTCAAGTTTTATATATCTGAATATAAACATATATAGCATTTATAAAATATAAAAGTGTTATATATATAAAATACATCACCTGGATGACCAACATTTAAATCGTTGATATCATAAGTCAATATTGCATTATGTATTTATGCTTTTATTTCTGTAGTATGCATTCATAAAAGTAGGATTGCTAGGTCAAAGGCTGTATACATTAAAATATTAATTTCTTTGACCAAATGACTTTTATCAACAATGTAAGCAAGTATTCCTAAATTATGTTCTTAATATTCTGGATGTTGTCAGTTATTTAAAGTGAAAGTTGCTTAGTCATGTCTGACTCTTTGCGACTGCATGGAATTCTCCAGGCCAGAATACTGGAGCGGATAGCTTTTCCCTTCTCCAGGGGATCTTCCCAACCCAGGGTTTCAACCCAGGTTTCCCCTTGATGGCTAAAAATATTTTGCTACTATTCTCTGATTTTTGGTAATATTGAACATCCTTTGTTATGTATTTGTTGTTGTTAAATTGCTAAGTCGTGTCTGATTCTTTGTGAATCTGTGGACTGCAGCACACCAGTCTTCCCTGTCCTTCACTATCTCCTGGAGTTTATCCAAACTCACCTTGATTGAGTCAGTGATGCCATCCAACCATCTCATCCTCTGTCACTGCCTTCTCCTCCTGCCCTCAATCTTTCCCAGAATCAGGATCTTTTCCAATGAGTCAACTCTTTGCATCAGGTGGCCAAAATTTTGGAGCTTTGTAGATTTTCATATTTGCTCCTAGGCAAATTGCTTATTTATATAATTTGTCCTTTAAAAATTTTTATTTTTTTTCTTAACAATGTATAGTATCTTACCCCACTACAACTAAAATTGTTACCTTTTGAATTTGTTCAGGCTTTCTCCCTTCAATACTGAAATTAAAAAAAAATTTACATAATCAGATCTGTCAATTTTTTCTTTATAGCTATGTATTTTATAGCTATACATAGCTATACATAGCTATAAAATTGGATGGTCATCTTCATCATGAAGATGAAGGTGAAGGTGAAGGTGAAGTCACTCAGTCGTGTCTGACTCTTTGCGACCCTGTGGACTGTAACGTACTAGGCTCCTCTGTCCATGGGATTCTCCAGGCAAGAATACTGGAGTGGATCGACATTTCCTTCTCCAGGGGATCTTCCCAACCCAGGGATTGAACCTGGGTCTCCCGCATTGGAGGCAGACGCTTTAACCTCTGAGCCACCAGGGAAGCCCTATTATAAAACTATTCTTCAATATTTTCTTCTAATACTTTAACTTTTACATGTATATATTCAAACTTAAGTTGAGAATTATTTATGGTGTTATATGTAATTTTTTTCTTCCATATGATTAGCAACTTTTTCCAGCACTGTTTAACTGAATAGTTAATTTTTCTCTCAAGGAATTGACAATCCACCTTTTTCATAAATAAGGTTTTTTCAAACATTTGTATTTATTTCTTGACTTTTGAATTTGTTCCACTGATGTTTATGTCTATTTATCTGTTCTTGTGCTTTTATCACACTGTAGCTTCATAGTGAGTTTTGATAATATAGAGAATATATATCCAGCCACTAATCTTCATCACTGAAAATTTATTGACAGACTTCATATCTTTATTTTTCTGTACAAATATTTGATATGAAAATTTATTGACAGACTTCATATCTTTATTTTTCTGTACAAATATTTGATATATTTCATCTAGTTAAAAAAAGCTAGTGGGATTTTGCTTGTAATTATATTAAATTTATATATTATTTGGGGAAGAATTGTTGTTTTTGTTTAGACTTATTTACTCATGTTTTACACTGTCCATTTATAAACTATTATGCTATTAAAAATATAGATTATTTTGATTTTGCTTATCCTTGGGTATGTTATAAATTTTGTTGCCATGAATTAATGTCACCCCCCCTTATTTTTATACTAATGTCCAGTGCTAATTAGCTTGATATTAAAAAAAAATTCTTAAGTATATTTGTGACCTTTCCAAGCTCCCTAGGTAAGCCCTAATATTTTTTATTGAGATACAATAGACATATAACATTGTGTAAGTTGAAGTTGTACTTGTTTGACTCGATACATTTATTTATTACAATATGTTCACTGTTGTAGTTTTAGCTTATATCTCTATCACATCACGTAATTATTACATATTTTTTTGTGCTGTAGACAATTTAGATCTAGTCTCTAGTATTTTTTAAAATAGAATTTCCTTTACCAGGAGGGAAAAAGGGAAATAAACTTGTGATTAGGCTGTCCTTTCTCATCCCCTTCCACTCCTCAACATAGGGAAGGAGACTCTCAAGCCCAGAGGAGATAAGTGAATTGCTCAGGATCACAAGACTAGTAAGTGGGATTAGGAATTTAAAAATATACTAAATGACTGAAGAAATGTAGTAGACATAGAGGTACTTTTTTTTTTTAAGTTTTAAAACATTTTTTAATTTAAAAAAAAAAAAGGCTGTGAGAGCACACAGGAGAGAGCGGAGCTCACTTTGTGTAACATGATAAGTTGTTCTCACCAACTTCCTTTAATTTCAGATCAAATTACGTCATCATAAAAGGAGGCAGTTACTAACGGCATCCTCTCTCCTTGGAAACCCAGGAACCGCGATTGTGAATGGAAAATTGTGGGTAGCTGAGGCACCTCTCTGTTGCTGGCTCCCTCTCTCCTAGAGTCTTGTGGCCTCCCTCTTAGCACCTCCCCTTCTCACTCCTGGCTGCCTTCCTTTCTTTAGTCAGGATTCTGCTGCATCAGAACTCTTTCTGGCCTATGCACAGTCAGAATAGTTCCTTAGCACCCAAATCTGCTTCCAGGCTTTCAGTCTCCGTTCTCACTAGCAGATGCTTCAGTATTTCAGTTTCTATTTAATTTTTTGGCTTATTGTTTTTGGCTGCACTGGGTCTGTGTTGCTGCATGAGGACTTCCTCTAGGTGCAGTGAGCAGGGCTGCTCTCTGGCTGTGTTGCTTGCATTTCTCACTGTGGTGTCTTCTCTCGTTGCAGAGCTTGGTCTCTGGAGCGGTGTAGCTGTGGCACAGAGGCCTAGCTGCTCTCCAGCACGTGGAATCTTCCCGGACCACGGAATGAACCCAAGTCCCCCGCACTGGCAGGCGGATTCTTAACCACTGGATCATCAGGGAGGGCTTCTACTTAATTTTTTTTTTTCTAAATCATTTTTTTTTAATTTTATACTTATTATTGATTCAAATTTACCAAAATGGAATGCTCTAACCATCACTGAAAAACAGGTGGCTGTAGGAGTCACCTTCAACTGTAGGAGCAATTGTTCAGGGTTCACATATGGTCTACTTTTCAACATTAAAAGGACTTCCCATGGTGAAAATCCTCTGGGCTCGCATATAATGATGTCAGCTTAATAGAACACATTTTCCTAATGAAGAATGAGGGATATCAAGTTGACTTGAACCACTCTGTAGGTGAGTAGCTGTTATAGGCTGAAGCAATCAGCATTGAACTTATTAGCGACAATTAGTATGCACAGCTTCCTCATCATTTTCAATTTGCACCTTAACGTATTTGGATTATATTAAGTGAGAGATGATCTTTTAGTATAATTAGGAAGTGAAGTGGGAAAAAATGTCATCTGAGACTTTCACTACAAGGACCCTGTTAATTTGCTGAAATAACATGAACTTCTAGATATTTGGTCGATTTCCCTTACGAAAGCTAGGAATATCTAATGGAACTGTTTGTAATCTTGGAAATATTCTGATGTCCAAGATGGTGGCTACTAGCCCCATATAACTAGTGGGCTCTTTAAAGAAGGCTAGTGTTGAAGAGCTGAAGTTTTATTTTAATTAGATTAAATAGCCTCACATAATAGCATAAACTACCTTCAAATCTTTGGAGCTCCCAAAGTAAACCATTCCTCTTGTGTGAGGAGGAAGATAACTCTTTTTGGACAGTATTTTATACTGACACAATGTTTTAGAATTCATAAAATCTTCACAGTGTCCCTTGAAATAAGTATTATTTTAACTTTGTAGTTGATGCAGTAAAAAGAGAGCTTTACAAAGTCATTCAATTAAGTGTATTTTTATTTTCAGTTTTATTATTGATTTCTAGTTTTATTGCATTATCAGAGAATTTTGCCTGCATTCTTTTAACATTTTGAAGTCAGTTATGATTTTCATTGTGGCCTAATATAAGGACCATTTTTTATGACTCTTTTATGAAAAAATGAGTTGTAGTTTTTATAACAGGGAATAGAATTTGATCTATATTAATTAGTCTATTTTTTTATCATTTAATTTTTTATATTATTTCTTACTTTTTCCTTCTTGATGTGTCAGGGACTAAGAGAGATGAATAAAATTCTACTATTTTGTGTTTTTCTTTATAATTGCTACAGTTTTTGCTTAGTGAATATTGGTGCTGTATATCTTCTGGTACATTGCCAGTCTTTTTCTTTTAAGTCTTCATTGTGAATATCTACTTTTAACATCATATAGTGACCTTTTTATCTCATTAATATTTTATAACATGAATTCAACCTGGCATGATATTAAGGTTGCAACCTGTTCTTTTCTTCCTTCTTTTCTTGCTTTTCCCCTCCCTCCCTTCATTCCCCTTCTTCTCCTTTCTCTTTCCCTTCTTCCTTTCTCCTTCCCCTTTCCCCCTGAGTTCTTTCTCTTTCTTCGTTTGCCTTGTATACCTTATTTATCCTTTTATCGTCTTTCTTTTCTTAAAGATATAAATTTAACTTGTTTATATTTATTGACATGATAGATATATTTGAATAATTACATTTCTTTAAAATTTCACTTTATGATTTTGCTATTTTCAAAAATCACATTTAGTTCATAGTTTAAACTTTACTTCTACTATGTAATTCCTAAATAATGTGGTATTTAAGAAGGTTTGCATTTGTGTTCCAGTGACTAATTTTATAACTATTAAGATATATAATTTCCTTTTAGTTATTTAATACTTGAGACCTTATCTTTTACTTTCTTGTTCTGAACAATGATGAAACTAAACTAGTGTATTTCTTTTCTTTTATCCTTTCCTCCACCATCTAATTTTTCACTCTTTGTACTCTTCTTCACAATAATATTTATTATTTTTTTTTATTTTTGTTGAAGGCTTTAATGACACCTTGAATTCTAGCTGTTACAGATGAATTTCATGGTAATATTTAGAACTTTCAAATATTTAAAAAATTTTGAATATTTAATAGATGTAAAACCTTTTTTTTCCTCTTAAGAAAAATTATCATCACTCAAAATAGATCTAGAACTGTGTTTGAATGGGAGTGTGAAAGGGTGGCATGATGGAAAAGCCAGAAACCTGTCCNCTTTCAAATATTTAAAAAATTTTGAATATTTAATAGATGTAAAACCTTTTTTTTCCTCTTAAGAAAAATTATCATCACTCAAAATAGATCTAGAACTGTGTTTGAATGGGAGTGTGAAAGGGTGGCATGATGGAAAAGCCAGAAACCTGTCCATTCTCCCAACCCCTGATGTTATCCTTCAGTTATCCCTGAAGAATCCTAGGGCTCAGAAAAATATGGTTACACAACCCTCACTCAGAATACTGAGCAAGCAGATTTACAAATTATTTTACTAGTACTTAGGTGGTGCAGTGGTAAAGAATCTGCCTGACAGTGCAGGAGGTGCAGAGACTTGGGTTCAATCCTGGGTCAGAAAGATCTCTTGGAGTAAGAAATGGCCACCCTGCTCCAGTTTTCTTGCCTGGAAAATTCCATGGATAGAGGAACCTGGCAGGTTACAGTCCATGGGGTCGGGAAGAGTCGGACACCAATGAGCAAGGGAGCACGCATGCACGTGCCTCTAGAATTTACTGCTCAAGGTAGCATCTGAACCTTTGTAAGTGGGATAGTTTGTTTCTAAATCGCTTTTTAATTTTTATTTTAATATCTTGAGATGCTTGAAAATGATGAAGGATTCATATAAGATCAAATTAATATAATTACTTAATGCATCAGACAATTTCTTGGAGAGTTAAAAATAATTAATATACATGTGCCTTTACAAGGATTTTGGTTCAGAAAGCTTTTTGAGATTAAAATAAGCAAACAGAACCTGCCTGCAGATAGAGATCCTAATTGACTAACGCAGAAATCTAGTCTGGAAACTATACTAATTGGAAACATTTTTTTCTCTTCCACACCATCCATCCATGGAATCATACATTTGTTCATATCATTTCCCCTATTTATTTTATACTACTGTTAAGGTATTTTAATATTTGGCCAATTTTATTGTAGATTGAAGTTCTTCCTAATGGTTAATGTTCAGTTAAACCCCAATAGTCCCATGAGACCTAAATACTTATAATCTAGGTAGATCTAGTAAAAATGTTGAAATTAGTATCTAACGTTTATTGAGAACTTGCCAAGTGCTAGTCCTCAAGCTAAATTTTGTGCATATATTAGCTCATTAAATTCTTACATGATATATCCCCATTTTATTCAGGAAGAATCTGAGGGACAAAGACATTAAATTGATGAAGGTTAAGTTGGAAGGGCTACGACTGAGCGACTAACACAGGCATTGTTGTGAAATACACTGACTAGCTGATAAGACTCATTTGTCCTGTTCTTTATTTTTTATATTATTTATTTATTTAGTTTTGGCTGATCCGGGCCTTCGTTGCTGAGAGGGCTTTTCTCTGGTTGCGGCAACAGGGGTGTACTCTCTAGTTGTGGTGCACAGGCTTCTCACTGAAGGGGTTTCTGCTGTTGCTGAGCGTGACTTTAGGGTGCATTGCTTCAATAGTTGTGATCCCTGGGCTCTAGAGCACAGGCTCAGTAATTGTGATGCACAGGCTTAGTTGATCTTCAGCATGTGGGATCTTCCTGGACCAGGGATTGAACCCATGACTCCTGTTGGCAGGTGGATTCCTTACCACTGAGTTACCAGAGAAACCCTGTCTTGCTCTTTAAATGTAACCCTTCCATATACACATAGCGCCATTACTTTTTTCTCCATTTAGAACATACTGAGGTCTGCTTCTTAATTAAATGCCCCAACACATTGATTGCAAAACCAATGAACCTCTGGACTATGAAGATCAGAGGAATTATTCAGCTATAGGGAATTCTGAGAATTGGTGTGTATCTGAGTAGTTGCAGTTGAAAAGTTAGTTCCATTAGCTTAAAAGAAAACTTGTTTCTTATATAGAGGTGGACGCATACCTGGCAAGCCAGATAGCATGTTGAACATTTGTTCATCCTATTCTAGTTTGAACCTGTTTGCCTATGTTATCACAGTTTAGCTTCAGATATCTCTGAAAGTACAACAGCCAAAGTTTGTGTTTTCAGGCTAGCCATGCTGTCATAATCAGGAAGGACACGGACCTTTCATTCATGTGCTTAACCCCTTGTTGGCTTTCAGAATATTTTACAACTTTGCTAATTACAGACTTCTGCAGGGCACTCAGCCTCTGGCAATTAAACTCAAATTGAAGTAATTTGATAGAATTCTGATGTTGAAAATGCATTTAACTTTTCAAGTATTTTTCTTGACTAGAATTTATAATATACTCTAGTGGCATGCTAGAGTGTCACAGCAATGCTAGAAATGTTTGTGAGGAATTCTGGGTAAAAAGTGCTTTGCCAGTACCATTTTTTTATGCTTTAAATTTTTTTCTAAATATTTTCTAAATAAAGCCCCAAACACAGAGATCAGTCTCTTGAAATTTGTATCTGAGAGTCAGCAAAAGTAATTATTCTCTATACTTCCCAATCCTTGACCTATTTCTTTGATTCTCCAAGTTTTACCGTTGGAATGTAGAATGTTCTAATTTATAAGGCAGAATATTTTTTTAATTCCAGATGCATGCCACATTGTACTGTCATAATAAATATGATCTGCAACACATATTTAGCAGTTTTGGGATAACTTTGGCCAGATTGATATTTTTACTGAGACAAAAAGAGAATGTTTTGAACTAGTTTAGTGAAAGAGGAGAGTGAAAAAGTTGGCTTAAAGCTCAGCATTCAGAAAATGAAGATCATGGTCCCATCACTTCATGGGAAATAGATGGGGAAACAGTGAAAACAGTGTCAGACTTTATTTTTTTGGGCTCCAAAATCACTGCAGATGGTGATTGTAGCCATGAAATTAAAAGACGCTTACTCCTTGGAAGGGAAGTTATGACGAACCTAGATAGCATATTGAAAAGCAGAGACATTACTTTGCTAACAAAGGTCTGTCTAGTCAAGACTATGGTTTTTCCAGTAGTCATGTATGGATGTGAGAGTTGGACTGTGAAGAAAGCTGAGCACTGAAGAATTGATGCTTTTGAACTGTGGTGTTGGAGAAGACTCTTGAGAGTCCCTTGGACTGCAAGGAGATCCAACCAGTCCATTCTAAAGGAGATCAGTCCTGGGTGTTCTTTGGAAGGAATGATGCTAAAGCTGAAACTCCAATACTTTGGCCACCTGATGTGAAGAGCTGACTCATTGGAAAAGACTTTGATGTTGGGAGGAGTTGGGGGCAGGAGGAGAAGGGGANACTTTAGGGTGCATTGCTTCAATAGTTGTGATCCCTGGGCTCTAGAGCACAGGCTCAGTAATTGTGATGCACAGGCTTAGTTGATCTTCAGCATGTGGGATCTTCCTGGACCAGGGATTGAACCCATGACTCCTGTTGGCAGGTGGATTCCTTACCACTGAGTTACCAGAGAAACCCTGTCTTGCTCTTTAAATGTAACCCTTCCGTATACACATAGTGCCATTACTTTTTTCTCCATTTAGAACATACTGAGGTCTGCTTCTTAATTAAATGCCCCAACACATTGATTGCAAAACCAATGAACCTCTGGACTATGAAGATCAGAGGAATTATTCAGCTATAGGGAATTCTGAGAATTGGTGTGTATCTGAGTAGTTGCAGTTGAAAAGTTAGTTCCATTAGCTTAAAAGAAAACTTGTTTCTTATATAGAGGTGGACGCATACCTGGCAAGCCAGATAGCATGTTGAACATTTGTTCATCCTATTCTAGTTTGAACCTGTTTGCCTATGTTATCACAGTTTAGCTTCAGATATCTCTGAAAGTACAACAGCCAAAGTTTGCGTTTTCAGGCTAGCCATGCTGTCATAATCAGGAAGGACACGGACCTTTCATTCATGTGCTTAACCCCTTGTTGGCTTTCAGAATATTTTACAACTTTGCTAATTACAGACTTCTGCAGGGCACTCAGCCTCTGGCAGTTAAACTCAAATTGAAGTAATTTGATAGAATTCTGATGTTGAAAATGCATTTAACTTTTCAAGTATTTTTCTTGACTAGAATTTATAATATACTCTAGTGGCATGCTAGAGTGTCACAGCAATGCTAGAAATGTTTGTGAGGAATTCTGGGTAAAAAGTGCTTTGCCAGTACCATTTTTTTATGCTTTAAAATTTTTTTCTAAATATTTTCTAAATAAAGCCCCAAACACAGAGATCAGTCTCTTGAAATTTGTATCTGAGAGTCAGCAAAAGTAATTATTCTCTATACTTCCCAATCCTTGACCTATTTCTTTGATTCTCCAAGTTTTACCGTTGGAATGTAGAATGTTCTAATTTATAAGGCAGAATATTTTTTTAATTCCAGATGCATGCCACATTGTACTGTCATAATAAATATGATCTGCAACACATATTTAGCAGTTTTGGGATAACTTTGGCCAGATTGATATTTTTACTGAGACAAAAAGAGAATGTTTTGAACTAGTTTAGTGAAAGAGGAGAGTGAAAAAGTTGGCTTAAAGCTCAGCATTCAGAAAATGAAGATCATGTTCCCATCACTTCATGGGAAATAGATGGGGAAACAGTGAAAACAGTGTCAGACTTTATTTTTTTGGGCTCCAAAATCACTGCAGATGGTGATTGTAGCCATGAAATTAAAAGACGCTTACTCCTTGGAAGGGAAGTTATGACGAACCTAGATAGCATATTGAAAAGCAGAGACATTATTTTGCTAACAAAGGTCTGTCTAGTCAAGACTATGGTTTTTCCAGTAGTCATGTATGGATGTGAGAGTTGGACTGTGAAGAAAGCTGAGCACTGAAGAATTGATGCTTTTGAACTGTGGTGTTGGAGAAGACTCTTGAGAGTCCCTTGGACTGCAAGGAGATCCAACCAGTCCATTCTAAAGGAGATAGGTCCTGGGTGTTCTTTGGAAGGAATGATGCTAAAGCTGAAACTCCAATACTTTGGCCACCTGATGTGAAGAGCTGACTCATTGGAAAAGACTTTGATGTTGGGAGGAGTTGGGGGCAGGAGGAGAAGGGGATGACAGAGGATGAGATGGCTGGATAGCATCCCCAATTCGATGGACATGAGTTTGGGTGAACTCTGGGAGTTGGTGATGAACAGGGAGGCCTGGCATGCTGCAATTCATGGGGTCGCAAAGAGTTGGACATGAATGAGTGACTGAACTGAGCTGAACTGAAAAGCATTTTCTATTTGTATTGTTCTACTAGTATTTGATGTTATATCAACAATCTATTTCTCTTTGAAATTATTATTTTTAATAACTACATAGAGTTCACTGCCTTCTCACAACCATTCTCTGGCCATTGTATAACTTGTTGTCAGTTTTTTGATGAGTCTAAAAAAATTATAAAATAAAACCCCTCATACTTATAACTCTTTTATACTTTTAGTGTAATTGTTAGGAAAAATTCACAGCAATGGTATCACTGAGTGGTCGGATATGAACATTTTTATTTCTCTTGATAAACATTGCCAAATGGCTTTCCAAAAGCACTGTACCAATTTATATTGCTATTTTAGTGATGAATAAGTTTGACCTTAACTGTACTGACATTAACTTTCCATTATCTTTATCTACTTCACTTGTTTTCATTTGAACTCGTATGTGAAAGATTTTAGACCATATTTGTCTCTGAAAAGCTCATGCATATCAATGGATTTTAAAGAAAACACAAACAGCATAAAAGAAATATAGCATGGAAATTTTATCTGTAAATGAATTAATCTAAATTTATATAACAGGTTCTATGTAATTCCCTTGACGTTGAGTCCTCTCAAGTGGTCTTCTTCAGAAGGAAGTTTGTAGCTATAGCTTAGCTTCCCCTTCCTCACCCCCCACCTCCATACCTCTTGGTATGGAACTGTGCACTTGTCCTTTCTTATTATTTGCATTTGTTTATCTAATATGTATTTTATTTATTATTTGACAAAAGTGGACAGAATTTGCTTAACTCCCCCTTTATTGAATTTGTACTAAGAGCATTAGTCTCCTGTTTAAAATTCAAGAAATGCTGACTTGTGTAGAGAAGAGTTGACCTTGCATATATATATATGAGATTCCAGGAAGCAATATAATTAACTCATAAATAGTCCAAATAAAAATTAAATTATTGATTCGTGGAGACAAAGAACTCAGGTTCAAATAACTGACTAGTCTCTTCCAAGGGACATGAGGTTCTTATGAGGGCATGCNGATTCCAGGAAGCAATATAATTAACTCATAAATAGTCCAAATAAAAATTAAATTATTGATTCATGGAGACGAACTCAGGTTCAAATAACTGACTAGTCTCTTCCAAGGGACATGAGGTTCTTATGAGTGCATACATTTAACTTTCTTCTTCTATATGGGAAATTTGATCTCATTTTCTTAACTTGTCACTTTAGGAGGGGATTGTGTGTGAGAGAGAAAGAGTATCTCTTTAAGTATCCATATCAACCCAAATAAAACCAGAAACCATTATTGTTATAGATGTCATAGCTTGATAATCCTAACATGTTGTGGTCATTTATTGTTTTTTTAGCAAATTACCCCAAAACTCAGTAGCAAAAGCAAACCATGAATTCTATGGGTCAGTAATTTCGAGAAGGCATGATGAGACCAACATGTCTGTGCTCCATGGTGTCTGAGGTCTCAGCTGGGAGATTTGAAGGCTGGAATCTGGCACCATCCAAATTCTCTTTACCCACTTGTTTGGTGTTAGATGCTGGGTTTTGGCTGACTCAGTCCTCAAGAGCTAACATTCAAAAAGAAAAGTCCTGTGGGTGCATATCTTCTTGTTGACCTAGCCTTGAAGTCATATGATACCACTTAAACCATATTTTACTGGTTGGAGCAAGCATAAGCCCTACCTAGACTCAAGATGATATAAGACATGAATGACAGTTCTTGGTGGAGGGGTGCTAACGTCATTTTGGAAAAAAATGAAAAGGGATGGGAAAGATGTTGTGGTCACTTAGGAAAACAAAGTCTGCCACATAAAGGATATGAAAAATAGATTTGACATATACCATTTTTTTTTTCCTGAGAGCTTCCTGGGTGGCTCAGTGGTAAAAAGAATCTGCCTGCCAATGCAGGAGACGTAGGAGATGTGGGTTTCATCCCTGGATTGGGACGATCTTCCAGAGGAGGAAGTGGCAAGCCATTCTAGTATTTTTTACCTGAAAGAATCCATGACCAGAGGAGCAGTCCATGAGATCTCAAAGAACCGGACATGACTGAGCATACATGCACAGTTTTTTCTGAGCCTTTAAAAATTTCATTTTGGAAATGGTTGCATATTCAAGAATGGCAAAGCAGTCCCTATTGGCCCAACCTTCCTACAGATAACAGTTATAAAAGTTAAATAGTTAAAAGTATTAAAAAAATACAACCATTTAAAGAAGGGAATGACACTGGTTGGCCCTTTGCCTAAGTTAGATTCCTGTCAGTATCATGTAGGATGACTGACGCTGACAGGTCTATGCAGCCTTACTGACTTGAAAGACCAGAGGATAGGGATTGGATTGACCACAACAAATATAAAATAATGGGAATTTTAATTGCAGAAAGAGGAGAATTGGAGAGCAGAAGTCCTACATTCTACATGTGAACTATTTTCAAATCTCTGGCTCACCTCTGAGCTATGTTTGTGGATGCCAAGCAACCTAGATAAGGGTAAAAAATTTAGAGATTTCAGCTTCTACCCTTCAAAGCAGGGACAAATTTGGGGATTTTAGTCCAATTAAGCTATCTACTAAAACAGACCAATCAACAAACTATTAGCATTACCATAATTACTATTTTTGAGAAAAGTAACAAATTCAGAAAGTCCATAGGTTGGGGATTCATACCTTTTGAAATGTAGACATAGCCCTCTGGAGTTGGGTCAATCTTCTTAGCTATACAGGTATAATTACTTTATAATGACTAACTCTTACTCATACTAAATGACTTAGATTTAACTGAAGTACCAAGTTTCAGCAAAATTTGATCAGTAAGCTCCAAGTGTCAGAAAAACAAATATATATTTTCTGCACCTTGTGGTTATGCTGTATGATTCAATCATATGAATTTCTAGAAGTGGCAAGCTGAGTTTTTGATAAAATACTCATAGCAGTGGTTGCCTTCAGTGTTGGTGGTATGAACTAGGGCTTCCCAACCCCTTTGTTAGGAACTGGGCCACACAACAGGTGAGTGGAAAATGAATGAATGGAACTTCATCTGTATGTACAGCCACTCCCCATCACTCGTGTTACAGTCTGGGCTCTGCCTCCTGTTCAATTGGTGGCAGCATTAGGTTCACATAAGAGTGTGAACTCTACTGTGAACTGTGTATGTGAGGGATCTAGATTGTGTGCTCCTTGTGAGAATCATCCTGAAACCATTCCTCTCCCACCCCCTCCTCGGAAATATTGTCTTCCACGAAATCAGTCCCTGGTGCCAAAAAAGTTGGGGACCAATTGTGTAAACCAACTGGGAAGGATCATGTGGGAAGTTTCTGGGGGTAGATTGTTGTATGTCTTGACAGAGGTTTGTGTTAAATAGATCCACATATTTTTAAAGTAACTTACTAAAAACATTCACTGAAGATTTGTACATTTTACTTTATATAATTTTATTTCAAAATTGTTGAACACTTTTTAATAAACGATGAAGTGTTCACAGATGAGATATACTTTAAAATATATTAAAAATTAAGATGAATTGTTGGGTATATATAAATGTGAAAAAACAAATAAAATTAATGGTGGTATCTGGGTAGTGAATGTGTTCAGGGCTGGGACCAGGAACAGGCAAGAAAGGCACCCAGAGTGCAAACTTTAAGGAGAGGCTTACTCTAGACTCAGGCAAGTGCAAGGCTGGCGCCTGAGAGCAAGTACCTCTTTGAATTTTGCATCCTGGTTGCCTCTTATTAGTACCAGGCCTGTCATTATTCTATCCAGGATCTAGTCCTTACCCCATTGTTAGCATGGGAAAATTTATGGCAATCGAATGCATATGGCGGCCATGGAGGAGTGCTGCTCAGATCTCACAAGAGAGAACTCGGTGTGGGGAGTGCAGTTAGCTAACAATCCCTGATACAGGTGTCCTTAAGGTCTTCCACTTGAAAAAATTAAAAAAAAATTATTGTGGTAAAAGTCACACAACACTCTAATGGCAGAAGGTGAAGAGGAACTGAAGAGCCTCTTGACTAGGGTAAAAAAATGGAGAGTGTAAAAGCTGGCTTAAAACTCAGCATTCAAAAAATAAGATCATGGCATCTGGTTCTATCATTTCATGGCAAACAGATGGGGAAAATGTGAAAACACTGTCAGATCTTATCTTCATGGGCTCCAAAATCACTGTGGATGGTGACTGCAGCCATGAAATTAGTAGATGCTTGCTCTTTAAAGGAAAGCTATAACAATCCTAGACAGCATATTAAAAAGCAGAGACATCACTTTGCTGACAAGGCCCATACAGTCCAAGCTCTTGTTTTTCCAGTAGTCATGTACGGATGTGAGAGTTGGACCACGAAGAAGTCTGAGTGCCAAAGAATTGATGCTTTCAAATTGTGGTGCTGGAGAAGCCTCTTGAGAATTCCTTGGACTACGAGGAGATCAAATCAGTCAATCTTAAAGGAAATCAACCCTGAATATTCCCTGGAAGGTCTGGTGCTGAAGCTGAACTGCCAGTACTTTGGCCACCTCATGTAAAGAGCCAGCTCATTGGAAAAGACCCTGATGCTGGGAAAAACTGAAGGCGAAAAGAGAACAGGGCAGTAGAGGATGAGATGGTTAGGTAGCATCATTGACTCAGTGAACATAAATTTGAGCAAACTCCAGGAGATAGTGAAGGACTGGAGATCCTGGTATGCTGCAGTCCATGGGGTCACAAAGAGCTGGACATGACTTAGCAACTGAACAGCAACAAAAGTCACACAATATAAAACATACTATTTTAACCATATTTAACTGCACAGTTCAATGGCACTAAGGACGTTCACATTGTTGTGCAACTCTCACCATCATCCGTCTCCTTAATTATTCACCTTCCTAAACTGAAACAATCTCCATTAAACACTAACATCCCACTGGCTCTTCCCAGCCCCTCACCCCTCTGCCCCTGTCATCTACCAGTGTACTTTCTGACTCTATGAATTTGACTATTCTAAGTGCCTTGTATAAATGGGACCAAACATTACCTAATTTATATCCAGATGATGGTGTTACACATGGAGACCTGGCATGCTGCAGTCCATGGGGTTGCAGAGTCAGACACAACTGGGTGACTGAAATAGCAACAGTTTGTATTTATATTGGAATGAATTTCTAAGGTTAACAATATACATCTTAGAGCCAGATTGTACCTTTTTTCTTCCCCTGTGCTATACAGTAGGTTCTCATTAGTCATCTGTTTTCTGCTTAGTAGAGTATACGTGTCAATCCCAATCTCCCAATGTATTTCACTTCCTTTCCCCCACTCGGTGCCCATGTGTTTGTTCTCTACATCTGTGTCTTTGTCTGCTTTTGAGTTGAAATCTTGTGCTTCCCTAGTGGCTCAGATGGTAAAGAATCTGCCTGAAATGCAGGAGATCCAAGTTCGATCTGTGGGTCAGGAGGATCCCCTGGAGAAGGGAATGGCTACCCACTCGAGTATTCTTGCCTGGAGAATCCTATGGACAGAGAAGCATGGCAGGCTATATAGTCCATGGGATTGCAAAGAGCTGGACATGACTGAGTGACTAACAGTGCTACTTCCAGGGTAGCCCTCAGCTAATGACTGAGCATGGTGATGCTAAAGGGTTTTTCTGTTTATGGCTTGTGATGGACACCTCTCTGGACAGCCATTGGGCTAGCTGAGACTTTCATGAAACTAAATCACTGAGTCTCTTCTTGCCAATCCTCCTTTCTTGTTTTCTGTCACCTGTGTCGGACATGCATCTGGCTTCATCTGGTCTGAGATTTTTTTCTTCCTACCCAGCTCCCTTTCTCCCTTATATTTCACAGCCTTTACTCCCAATATGTATACAATGAAGTCCATCTTAGCTGCATTCCAGAGGACCAAATCAGTGCAGTGTAATAACTGCCCAATCTTTGTGTACCTATCTAAAGGTCTCTGCCTTTTTGCCTATATATTGTTCACACTTTTAAATTGTTCACACTATTGCTACAACAGTTTACAATTTTAAAATGAGCATTAGTCCTCTGGCTTACTACATGGATCCTCAGGCAAGTTCTTCCAGAACTGGATTGCCTTTTTTTTTTTTAAACAGACCAGCTCCAGCTCCTATCCTTTGGCAAATTTCTTTGCCATTGTCAGGCTGCATTGCTTTCTGTACTTCCTGCTTCTGCACTCATTATAATCACATTTTTCCCTTTTAATGATTCACTGCTTTTCATTAGGTAAGTGACTTTTGTATTCAAATTTCCCTGTTCTAATTTCTGTATGGATTCTGTTTCCTGACTGGACATGAACAAATATAGGACTGATGATGAGAGTAGTCCTGGAAGAAAGACCTTTAAATATGGGATTTTGAGGGGATTGGTCTGATCGTATCCTTGGGCTTTGGTGCAATCATATCTTTGGGCTTTGGTGCAGTGCTTAGGTTTTAAAGACACAGGATGATAATCCATGACATGCAGTGGCANAGTGACTTTTGTATTCAAATTTCCCTGTTCTAATTTCTGTATGGATTCTGTTTCCTGACTGGACATGAACAAATATAGGATTGATGATGAGAGTAGTCCTGGAAGAAAGACCTTTAAAGATGGGATTTTGAGGGGATTGGTCTGATCATATCCTTGGGCTTTGGTGCAGTGATTAGGTTTTAAAGACACAGGATGATAATCCATGACATGCAGTGGCATAACTAGTAATAAAGTCATCATCTGTCATTGTGATGAAGTGCCACTTTGAACCAAATGCCTTGGGAGCCCAAATGGCTGCTGCACTTGACTGTTCCAGTAACAGTGATGACTACAAGAGCTATCATATTTTTAAATTTAATTGAAGCATTTGCAGGAAGAAAAATAATAAGCTCAGGTCCTTAAATTCTCTGCTCATGTCATGATCTTGGAACCAGAGGAATATCATGGCTGAAAATCAAACACAAAATTTAACTGTAAGCATTACAGAATTATAATATCAGTTGAACCAATTTCTCATGAAAGCTAGGGAATTAACTAGGAAAGAATGGGACCCTTAAAATTGAAGTGAGGACATCTGGTTGGAATCAGATGAAACAGAATATTGAACTCCCCCAAGTCCATCTGAGTCTCTCTTGACAGTGGAACTAGCTTTCCCTCCCGTGTCTGAAGATATGAATTTCTTTGCTAGAAAGCTCTTGATAAAGGGATTGCAAGGGGGATCATGGTCTTTCATATCTACCTGCTGTTGTCACTTGACTTATAATTGGGGCCAAGTCTCGGTATGCTTCAGGGAATCAGGTACAGAATATTACTATCTGTGAATTTGGAAGTGGGTTCTAGTGGTCAGAGGAGCCTGCCAGACTACTGTTGATGGGGTTATAAAGAGTCAGATGTGGCTGAGTGACTAATATACTTTCTAAGGGTGTTATACCAAGGAGGATGGTCTAGAAAAGCTGGGCCAAATGCATCAACATGGGTGCAGTTACTGAACATTATGGGTTTAATATACTAGCTCATGGAGTCAGCAGTGACTCTAATAACTTACTTGGTTGGTTGACCAAACCTTGAAGTCAATGGTGGCCTATTTTAATGAGGCTGAGATCCAGAGTTTATATGACAAGATGTGGAAGAAGGAATTAAAAGGCTCAGAATTCAGTCCCTTCACCAGGGAAGATGTGGATGCATATATTGAGGGGACCAACTGCATCCTTGAAAAGGTCTGGGTTGCTCTCCTTTGTATCCAGGTATCATGGTCAGTAATACCACTATGTATTTGAGTTCTTTTATTTTAATAGAGAAAATGGGAAGCCAGAGTATGAGGTCAAGCAGCCAACTGACAAAGTAGGCAAGTTTACTAGAAAGGCCAGCAGGCCATAACAATAATCAGTTCACTTTAGTCTATAGGATCCACTGACTCTAATTGATCACAGTGTCCCTAGGAATAAAATAGACAGGAAATCTGTAAAAACATTGCCTGAATTATAACAGAAAATCCTCTGGTATTGGTGATTACATGCTTGAGAAGAGTTGTGGGCTTTTCGTAGGTTTCTAGACCTAAGCCCGATCATAGTCTCAGAGTTCCTTGGGTTTGTTGAAGGAGAAGGGAAGGTCAGTTTTCCTTAAATGGAAAGTAAAATTCTCTTGTGGAGGAACCCTGCAGCATTGCCATAAGTGTATACTGTGAATCTGTCTTTAAGTCTGCATAAATTTACCAGAATGACTGTGCACTGGGAAAAAATAGCTAGACCTTTGTTGTTGAGTCACTCAGTCATGTCTGATTCTTTTGCAACCCCATAGATGGTAGCCTGCCATGGTCCTCTACCCATGAGATTTTGCAGGCAAGAATACTGGAGTAGGTTGCCATTTCCTCCTCCAGGAGATTTTTCTGACCCAGGAATCAAACCCAAGTCTCCAAGAGTACTGCATTGCAGGCAGGTTATTTTATCACTGACTCCCTGGGAAAGCCCGACCCAGACCTTTGGGGATTATTAAATATTGATTCTAGATCATTGCCAATTTCTGATAACCCAAAATATCACAGTAGCTGTGGTTACATGATATACACAGAGTCAACCCAGATGAGACTCACAGAGTACACAGTTAGTTCATAGGCATGGTGTTGATGTTTCACTAGCTTCTGAATATGTAATTGGATTAGAAATACTTGGCAGCTGGAAAAATCACACACCAGAATTACCCCTTCGAGTCATTATGGTGGGAAGGGCAAATGAAAACTTCCAAATTTTTCTGCTCCCCACCAAGATAATACCCCCAAAGCAATGCCACATCTCTAGGGGGGTGTTTAAATGTTAGTGACAGCATCAAAGACTTAAAAAATGAGAGATGGTGATGGTGATGGTGAAGTCACTCAGTCGTGTCCGACTCTTTGTGACCCCATGGACTGTAACCTACTAGGCTTCTCTGTCCATGGGATTCTCTAGGCAAGAATACTGGAGTGGATTGCCATTTCCTTCTCCAGAGATGGTGATAGGTATCATATTGTTCCTTAACCTGCCAATTTGTCCTGTGCAGAGGTTAAATGGATTTCAGAGAATGGCTGTACCTTGTAAACTTTATCAGGTGGAGGTCTGCAGTATTTAGATGTAGTCTTTTTACTGAAGAAAATTAGCATAGCTCTGGGTACTTGATATGCAATTATGACCTGTCAAGACTTTTTTCTCCATATTGTAAGGACCACCAGAAGTTGTTTTACCTGGCAGAGACGACACTGTAAGGGTACCATGCTGCTTGCCGGTGTCAATCTCTTGGCTCTTTTTACCAAAACAGAGAGTCCAGAGACCATGATTGCACTGATATTTGACAAATTATAATGATCCACTACATTGAGGTTATTATGCCTACTGGATATAATATGTACAGACTAGTGGAGTGTGTTTCATCCCTTAGCAAGACCTATGTGAATCACAGGGTGGGAAAAGAGTCCCACAGAATTTTATAAGACTGTGGTCTTAGTGAAATTTTTAGAAATCCAATGGTCAGGAGCATGCTGAGACAGCTTTTGTAACATGGAGGACAAGTTGTAGTACCTTGCACAACCTATAAAGAAAAAATAAAAGGTGTATTTGGTGGGCTTTTTCATTTTTCAATTTAAGCTTTAGACTTATACAAAGCATGAACAGATGATACAGAGAATTCCCATATATTCCCTGCCCTCTGCTCCCGCATCCAGTTCTCCTTGTTATTAATGACTTGCATTAGTGTGGTAACTTGCTACAGTTAATGAACCAATCCTGATACATTATTATTAACTAATGTCCATCATTTATTCAGATTTCCTTAGTTAACCTCATGTCCTTTCTTTGTTTCAGGGTCCTAGTCAGTATAACACATTACGTTTCATTGTCATGTCTCCCCAGGATTCTCCTGATTGTGACAGATTATCATATTTCCTTTGTTTTCAATGACGTTGACAGTGTTGTGGAGTACCGTTTAGATATTTTGCATAATAATCTTAATTGTGATTTGCTCAATAATTTTTAAACTAGACTGGGGTTATGGGTTTTGGAGAGGAAAACTGCAGAGGTAAAATGCCATTCTTATCATATCATGTCAAGGGACAATGCTGTCAATATGACTTATTGCTGTTGCTGTTGACCTTGATCACCTGGGTAAGGTAGTGCTGTCAGATTTCTCCATTGTAAAGTTTCTCATTGATGTTGTGAAAAAAAATTCCTCTTTGTTCCATCTTCTGCTTTTAAGGACAAGCATCCTCCTTGAGGGTAAATTATCTAAGTAAATTATTTGGAATCCTTCTGCAGAGGAGATTTGTTTATTCTCTCCTATTCATTCTTTTTATTAAGATTTTTTTAATGTGGAACATTTTTAAAGTCTTTATTGAATTTGTTACAACATCACTTTAGTTTTATGTGTTTTGATTTTTTGGCCGCAAGGCATGTGGGATCCTGGCTCCTCGATGAGGAATGAACCTGCACCCTCTGCATTGGAATGCAGAGTTTTAATCACTGGACCGCCAGGGAAGTTCCTCCCCGATTCATTCTTAAATTGGTTAGTTAAATACTTTCAGTCTGGATTTATAGCTATTTATTTTGTACTATGGATTATAATCCAATTCTGCTTCATTTATCTTGCTGCTTAGATTGTTCTATCTTTGGTCATTGCGAATTCTTTCATTTGGATCCTTTGTTCCTTTAATGTTCCCTCATCACTGTGTTTTGTTTGCTTGTTTGAGAACCATACTTCCTTACCTTTTGGCTTTATAAGATGCTCCAGGCTGATTTTGTGTTTATTTTCACTTAAATCAGTACTTTTAAGAATGCGATTGCCTAATCTCAGTTGATATTTTAGTTAAAACATATAGTAAACATTTCCTGTGTGCTAAGCTCTTTGTTGTGTGCTGAGTGTAATATTATCTATTTTTATCTCTAAGCAAGTAATGATCATCCTCTTGATGATCGCTTACATTTTTAAGCTCCTTTGCACTTTACAAAGCTTTCCCCTTCAATACATTAGCTCATATTTTAACCTTACACAATTTTTCTATGATAGGTATGGTAGGAATTAATT
Organism: Raphicerus campestris; assembly: GCA_006410735.1. NCBI lineage: Eukaryota > Metazoa > Chordata > Mammalia > Artiodactyla > Bovidae > Raphicerus > Raphicerus campestris. The sequence goes on from SJYW01048649.1 coordinate 377,441, forward strand.
ATGATATCTATTTCACAGATGAAGAATCTTATCTAGACTTTCAACAGATTTTGTTTTTAAAGGAGAAATGAAACCCTAGTTTACTATGGGGAGTGCAGCCTCTTCTGAATGTATGGGGCCATTTGTTCATATTCCCTCTCAATAAATTTACAGAGAGTTTTCCTGATTATGGCAAATTTATGACCACAATGAATTTATGTTTTGTTCTCTTATAGATTTATTCTTCATTCCCCTTCCCATGAAAATAATAGAAAAATTTAGTTACATAGAGCCTTGGCCTATTTCAGCTTACTTCAGAATATAATGATGTAAATAGAAGAAAACACTATGGAATATATTGCAATTGCTCCATATCCCCTTTTAAGCATAAAATTTTATAAGTGAAACAAAATTCCCGTTTCACAATATATAAAACATGTGACATCAACTAAGAATGTCCATAAAATTGTGAATTTTGGCTCCAAGTATTTTTTGGCACACACGATTGTGTAAAGGTTTTAAAGATTTGTATGGCTCTTGTAAAATATGACTGCATCACTTTATGCTGAACCAATGATGTTTCAGTGATCTTTCAAATGTCTTACTTTGGAAGGAGCTTGATTTAGTTCTTTGTCTTGTTCTTTGAATACAGATCCTATAATCTCTTGCATAGCTCTGTTTGATGGACTTTGAAATTACAGATCATGATCTTTTTAAATAGAGGCAAAGCAGGTGGCACAGTGGTAAAGAATCTGCCTGCCAATACAGGAGATGCAAGAGACGCGGGTTTGATCCCTGGGTATAGAAGATCCCTTGGAAAAGGAAATGGCAGCCCACTTCAGTGCTCTTGCCTGGAAAATTCCATGGACAGAGAAGCCTGGTGGGTTAGGGTCCATGGAGTCGCAAAGAATCAGACACGAACAGCACAAAGCCTCTCTGAGCTGCACTGTACATTAGTGTTTGCTTCTTGGCGTCCAGCAAGCACTCTGCGGTGTGGGTTTAACTACAGTGACCTGTACAATTAATAACTTCAGAGAAGCATTAGGCAATATTTTGGGAAGAACACTCAGATGAACTCTATAGGCCCCAGCTGAGCTGTCCCATTGGGCTATGGAATACAGATGACCACATTTATACACTTTGATTGAACTGCTTTTGAGTTTCTCCAGGTTTTATGGGAAAAGGATCTTTATTCTCAGAAGGAAAAACTATGCTGTCACCATGGTGTCAGAATTCTGGAATTGAGTTTTATCTCAAGTGGAAATATTTTGAACTACACTTAAGGTTGGTATGTTTGTCACTTCAGATAGTCTTCTGGAACCACTATCTATGGGAGACTCCATTCACTTTTCCTGCTAGTCATTGACCTGATCGAAGGTGAATGGCAATATATGGACATCTACCCTTCCATTATCATGGCTCTTCTTTGGAGCATGATAGATATATGTGAGGTGGTACTTCATAGTGACACACTGTTTGGAATAAAGCTGATACCTTATGCTAGGAACAATTTTCTACCGAAGAATCTGTGACATGTTTGTATTTGTAGAAACAAATCTGGTAAAAAGCAGAGTAGGAGTCACAGTTTAGGTTTTATCAACACAGTGAACTGGGTGATATTTTTGACATGTGACAAACTCATTTATGGTTTGAGCAAGAAACAGTCCGATATTTTCCCAGGGATCTTATTTGCATTTTAAATATATAAGTAATATACAACCAGATCATTCATTGTCAGTAGCTGCAGAAAACTAATCAATTTTGGAGGTAGCCCATCTAATCTATTTAAGGGATTTAATTCATCAAAGTTTCTTGATCTCCATATGTTATGTGCCATATGTCTTCGATGAGATAGAGGATATGAATAATCTGTTTTCAAAAGGCAGATAGTCTTTTCATAAAAAGTATTTAAATAATAATTTAAGGGAGATAATTACAACAATAATAAAGTAAATCTATCAGAAGAGTGACTATTTCCAACTGGGAATCAAGAGGCTTCATGGAGGAGAGAAAGCATTGTTTATAAAGTCCTAGCTTTACATACGGAGAAGGCAACAGCACCCCACTCCAGTACTCTTGCCTGGAAAATCCCATGGGCGGAGGAGCCTGGTAGGCTGCAGTCCATGGGGTCGTTAAGAGTCAGACACGACTGAGTGACTTCACTTTCACTTTTCACTTTCATGCATTGGAGAAGGAAATGGCAACCCACTCCAGTGTTCTTGCCTGGAGAATCCCAGGGACGGGGGAGCCTGGTGGGCTGCCGTCTATGGGGTCCCACAGCGTCGGACACGACTGAAGCGACTTAGCAGCAGCAACAGCTTTACATACATAGTTCCACATGACAATGGTATTACGCTGGTCTGATCCCCATTTTACATGAAAGAAAATAAACCTCAGAAATGTTAAGTATTTGCCTAATATAAAATAATGATGATATTTAAAAGGGAGTTGAGGTTAAATAATGAGTACATGAAGGTGCATTGTACCTTCCTTTGCATGATTCCAAACCTCCTTTCCCATTTCAATTCACCATTATTAAGGTTTAAAAGTAGAGATAGCAAACCAACCTATAAAACTGCTGTTATTTTATCCCTTTCAGCTATGAGAAAATGAGGGCTTAAAATGTGTTAAGTGACTTGATTAATATTAGTTAGACAACCAATGCTGGATCTGTACATAGGTCTTTTAATATATTTTTATTATGAATATTTTTTTGCTGTTTTCTTAAAAATTGTGTTATGAACACTTAACATGAGATCACCCTCTTAATAAAATTTTAAGTGCACAATAGAGTATTGTTAACTATGGGCACAATTAGTTCAATCGCTCAGTCATGTCCGACTCTTTGCGACCCCATGAATTGTAGCATGCCAGGCCTCCCTGTCCATCACCAACTCCCAAAGTTCACTCAAACTCACGTCTGTCAAGTCAGTGATGCCATCCAGCCATCTCATCCTCTGTCGTCCCCTTCTCCTCCTGCCCCCAATCCCTCCCAACATCAGAGTCTTTTCCAATGAGTCAGTTTTTCTCATGAGGTGGCCAAAGTACTGGAGTTTCAGCTTTAGCATCATTCCTTCCAAAGAACACCCAGGACTGATCTCCATTAGAATGGACTCGTTGGATCTCCTTGCAGTCCAACGGACTCTCAAGAGTCTTCTCCAACACCACAGTTCAAAAGCATCAATTCTTCTGTGCTCAGCTTTCTTCACAGTCCAACTCTCACATCTATACATGACCACTGGAAAAACCATAGCCTTGACTAGATGGACCTTTGTTGGCAAAGTAATGTCTCTGCTTTGTTGTATGGCAAATTTCTAGAAATTTTGTGCCTGGTGATGGTCAATTTAATTTCAGTTAAACACTGGAATTTTATGCCTAGTGATGGTCAATTCCCTATTGCTTCCTCTCTGAAGTCCCTGGCCGCCACCATTCCAGTTGGATTCCATAAATTTGACAATTTTAGAGACCTCATATGAGTGGGATCTTTCATCACCTTCTGTGACTGGTTTATTTCAATTAGCATGATGACCTTCAGGTTCATGCATACTGATACATATAGCAGGACTTCCTTCTTCTTTAAGGTTGAATAATATTTCATTGTGTGTTTATGGCACATTTTCTTTATTCATCCATAAAGAGCCTTTTAGGTTGTTTCCACATTTTGTCTATTGTGAATACTGTTGCAATGAATGTGGGAGTGCACATATATCTTTGAGACTTTGATTTTAATTATTTTGGATAAATACCCAAAAGTGGGGTTGCTGGATCATACTGTTCTATTTTTAATGTTTTTGTGGAAATGCCATACTGTTTCCATAACAACTGCATCATTTTACATTCCCACCAGCAGTGTATTGTGGGTAATTTTAAGCATTCATTGTAGATAAAAAGGTACAGCACATCTGCGTGTACCAGTTCTTCAACCCAGCACTCATCAGCTCACAGCCATGTGTGTGCATGCTAAGTCACTTCAGCTGTGTCCAACTCTTTGTGACTCTACTGACTGAAGCCCACCAGACTCCTCTGTCCATGAGGTCCTCCAAGCAAGAATATTGGAGTGGGTAGCCATTTCCTTCTCCAGGGATTCTTCCTGACCCAGGGATGGAAGCCATGTCTCCCGTGTCTCCTGCATTGAAAGTGGATTCTTTACTGCTGAGACCACTGGGGAAGCCCAGCTCACAGCCACACTTGCATTTAATCAACCCCTTTTTACATCTCTCCCTACAAAATTGTTTTGAAGCAAATCACAGACATAATATTTCAAGGGCAAATATTTGATTATCAATATATGTCTCTGAAAGAAAAAAGTTCTTGTTANTCACTGTGTTTTGTTTGCTTGTTTGAGAACCATACTTCCTTACCTTTTGGCTTTATAAGATGCTCCAGGCTGATTTTGTGTTTATTTTCACTTAAATCAGTACTTTTAAGAATGCGATTGCCTAATCTCAGTTGATATTTTAGTTAAAACATATAGTAAACATTTCCTGTGTGCTAAGCTCTTTGTTGTGTGCTGAGTGTAATATTATCTATTTTTATCTCTAAGCAAGTAATGATCATCCTCTTGATGATCGCTTACATTTTTAAGCTCCTTTGCACTTTACAAAGCTTTCCCCTTCAATACATTAGCTCATATTTTAACCTTACACAATTTTTCTATGATAGGTATGGTAGGAATTAATTATGATATCTATTTCACAGATGAAGAATCTTATCTAGACTTTCAACAGATTTTGTTTTTAAAGGAGAAATGAAACCCTAGTTTACTATGGGGAGTGCAGCCTCTTCTGAATGTATGGGGCCATTTGTTCATATTCCCTCTCAATAAATTTACAGAGAGTTTTCCTGATTATGGCAAATTTATGACCACAATGAATTTATGTTTTGTTCTCTTATAGATTTATTCTTCATTCCCCTTCCCATGAAAATAATAGAAAAATTTAGTTACATAGAGCCTTGGCCTATTTCAGCTTACTTCAGAATATAATGATGTAAATAGAAGAAAACACTATGGAATATATTGCAATTGCTCCATATCCCCTTTTAAGCATAAAATTTTATAAGTGAAACAAAATTCCCGTTTCACAATATATAAAACATGTGACATCAACTAAGAATGTCCATAAAATTGTGAATTTTGGCTCCAAGTATTTTTTGGCACACACGATTGTGTAAAGGTTTTAAAGATTTGTATGGCTCTTGTAAAATATGACTGCATCACTTTATGCTGAACCAATGATGTTTCAGTGATCTTTCAAATGTCTTACTTTGGAAGGAGCTTGATTTAGTTCTTTGTCTTGTTCTTTGAATACAGATCCTATAATCTCTTGCATAGCTCTGTTTGATGGACTTTGAAATTACAGATCATGATCTTTTTAAATAGAGGCAAAGCAGGTGGCACAGTGGTAAAGAATCTGCCTGCCAATACAGGAGATGCAAGAGACGCGGGTTTGATCCCTGGGTATAGAAGATCCCTTGGAAAAGGAAATGGCAGCCCACTTCAGTGCTCTTGCCTGGAAAATTCCATGGACAGAGAAGCCTGGTGGGTTAGGGTCCATGGAGTCGCAAAGAATCAGACACGAACAGCACAAAGCCTCTCTGAGCTGCACTGTACATTAGTGTTTGCTTCTTGGCGTCCAGCAAGCACTCTGTGGTGTGGGTTTAACTACAGTGACCTGTACAATTAATAACTTCAGAGAAGCATTAGGGAATATTTTGGGAAGAACACTCAGATGAACTCTATAGGCCCCAGCTGAGCTGTCCCATTGGGCTATGGATAACAGATGACCACATTTATACACTTTGATTGAACTGCTTTTGAGTTTCTCCAGGTTTTATGGGAAAAGGATCTTTATTCTCAGAAGGAAAAACTATGCTGTCACCATGGTGTCAGAATTCTGGAATTGAGTTTTATCTCAAGTGGAAATATTTTGAACTATACTTAAGGTTGGTATGTTTNTATGTATAGCAGATAATGCAAAGGAAGAGGCTCCAGGGAGGTTCTGAGGCAAATGGCCTAGCAATGAAATTTTCTTTGAGCCCATTGAGAAGCAGTCACTATGAGATGCCATGCTACAAGCCTCTATTCTCCTGTTACCGGCCCTGCGCAGGAGTCTCATGCTGTGAGCACTCAGCGCAGTCCCTCCCTCTCCAGGAAGGAGTGGGATGCTGAAGTTGGCAGGACCAAGCCCCCAACTGTTCTCTTTCCTCCCAGTCTTGTAAATGCTGAACGTGCTTGGGCTCAGGGAAGGCCCTCTGACTCCACCCACCCAAGTGAGATTACTAAATGTAATGTAATGTCCTACCAAATGTAGGACAAACTGGGCTTCCCTGGTGACTCAGATGGTAAAGAATCCCCCCTGCAATCCCTGGGTTCGACCCCGGGTTGGGAAGATCCCTTGGAGGGGGGCATGGCAACTTGCTCCAGTATTCTTGCCTGGAGAATCCCCACGGACAGAGGAGCCTGATGGGCTACAGTCCATGGGGTCTCAAAGAGTTGGACACGACTGAGTGACTAAGCACACAAGGACAAACCAGGAAGTGATTTTCCTGGGAACAGAAGATATTTTTCTAGTTCAGTAGTGCAAAAATCATGGACCTCACACTGCAATGGATACCGTTTCTTTTCATTAAGATGTAAATAACATTTGATTATAGAAGTCACATATTATGCTTTGACAGAGCCATTTGTGAAAAGCCAACAGAGTAGATCTGCACAAATATACTGAAGTGGGTAGCTGTTCCCTTCTCCAGGGGATCTCCCTGGTTCAGGGACTGAACAACAAAAATGCCACAGGGCCCTTATTCTGAAGCTTAGATGGGTGTCTGCGAGAGGTTTTTGCAATGGTGAATTTATATTTCAATCATATGCCATTCAATTACAAAGTAACTCAGTAAAAGATGCCCTGGATTTCCTGAGAGACAAAATGTGTGTGTGTGTGTGTATGTATGTGTGTATTTTCATATACATATGTACTAGATGTCTTCATTTCAAGAGTTAATGTGGACTTAAAAAAGGCAAGGAGCATGTTGATTGCATGTCTCAGTATATACAATATTTTAATCACCTGGGCAAGCAAAACAATTTCTAATGGGTGATATTACTCTCTCAGCAAAGCCCATCTTGTAAATGAGTTTTATCTAGATTGTAATAAGATACTATTTTTGTTGTTTAGTCACTCATGTCTGACTCTTTGTGACCCTATGGACCATAGCATGCCAGGCTTCCCTGTCCTCTATCTCTCAGAGTTTGCTCAGATTTGTGTCCTTTGAGTTGGTGATGCCATTCAACCACCTCATCCTCTGTCATTCCCTTCTCCTCCTGCCCTCAATCTTTCCCAGCATCAGAGTCTGTTCCAATGTGTCAGCTCTTTGCATCAGGTGGCCAAAGTATTGGAGCTTCAGCTTCAGCATCAGTCTTTCCAATGAATAATTAGGGTTGGTTTCTTTAGGATTGACTGGTTGGATCTCCTTGCAGTCCAAGGGACTCTCAGGAGTATTCCTCAGCACCACAGTTTGAAAGCATCAGTTCTTCAGTGCTCAACCTTCTTTGTGGTGCAGTTCTCACATCCATACATGACTATTGGAAAAAACAATAGTTTGACTATACAGACCTTCTTCGGCAAAGTGATGTCTCTGCTTTCTAATATGCTGTCCAGGTTTGTCTAAGATATGGTAACTATCAAAAATTTCACCCTTAGAAACAGAATCCAAAGAAAATAAGTCTAATTATTGGAAGGAATGTGTTATAATAAATGGAGACTGTTTCATATGTATGGAAATAGAAGTGTTTGCTCTGTGTTAGGGATATAAGAGAAATCTGTTTCTTTTGAGATATTTAATACCATTTGATAAATTATATCAGAATGGACTGGTAGAAATAGTATTTGCATATTGACCTTGCTAATGTTTGCTACATTTAGCTGTCATGCATAATCACATATATGAATGACTTTTTTGAATAGACCTATTTCTAAGAATATAATTATAGTATATTATATTTATGGTAATTACAGTATTCTTTGTGAGCATCTTACATAGTATATCCTTTAGTTGCAAGACTTTTTTTCATGCTTTCACTTAGAAAATTACTAACATAGGGCTTTTGTCCAAATGCAAAGTGGGCTTCCAGTTGATTAAAAATTACTAAATCTAACCATGCAAACTGCTGTCTGTAAAATGGCTGGCTTGCTTCTCTTGCTCACTTTGTCTTCTTTTTCTCTTTTTTCTTGTTCTGATGATACTGATGACTTGTGAGTCATATGCTGTGAGAAAATTCATGGATTCCATGGAAAAATGAATCCTTAAAAATTTGGCAATAAGAAACAGAGTGGTATCTTCTTCCTAAGATCTCTTTCTTTTAAAAAATAAATTGATTGGGGATTCTATTTTAAAAGCCTTTATTGATTTTTTACAGTATTGCTTCTCTTTTCTGTTTTGGTGCTTGTATTGAGAGGCATGTGGGATCTGAGTTCCTTAACCAGGGATTGAAACCACCTTCCTTGCATTGAACAATGAAGACTTAACCACTGGGCTACCAGGAGAGTCTCTCTAAAATCTCTCTTGAGTCTTTTCATTTCAGTCTTTACCTCTTGATGCAGCTTAATCTTGGCTGGCTCACAATCACATGTTATAGTGTTGGTGAATGAAGAATGATATGAGGAAGGCAAAATTTCCTATTCCTCTCAGTTAAGGAGATAGAAAACTTTGGCCACCTGATGCAAAGAGCTGATGCTGGGAAAGACTGAGAGCAAGAGGAGAAGGGGGCGACAGAGGATAGCATGGTTGGATGGCATCACTGACTCAAAGGATATGAGTTTGAGCAAACTCTGGGAGGTAGTGAAGGACAGGAAAGCCTGGCATGCTGCAGTTCATGGGGTCTCAAAGAGTCTGACATGATTTAGTGACTGAACAGCAACAACAAGAAAGAAAAATAGATCAACTTGTAGTAACAGTACTCGGAGAAGGCAATGGCACCCCACTCCAGTACTCTTGCCTGGAAAATACCGTGGATGGAGGAGCCTGGTGGGCTGCAGCCCATGGGGTCACTAAGAGTCTAACATGACTGAGTGACTTCACTTTCGCTTTTCACTTTCATGCACTGGGGAAGGAAATGGCAACCCACTCTAGTATTCTTGCCTGGAGAATCCCAGGGACAGNCGAACGGCAACAAGAAAGAAAAATAGGTCAACTTGTAGTAACAGTACTCGGAGAAGGCAATGGCACCCCACTCCAGTACTTTTGCTTGGAGAATCCCATGGACGGAGGAGCCTGGTGGGCTGCAGCCCATGGGGTCATTAAGAGTCTAATATGACTGAGCGACTTCACTTTCGCTTTTCACTTTCATGCATTGGGGAAGGAAATGGCAACCCACTCTAGTATTCTTGCCTGGAGAATCCCAGGGACAGAGGAGCCTGCTGGGCTGCTGTCTATGGGGTCGCACAGAGTTGGACATGACTGATGTGAGTTAGCAGCAGCAGCAACAGCAGCAACAGTACTCAATGATTTAGGAGCATTTTGTCTAGGGTGCTTTTCTGAGAATGCCTTGTTCTCTTCTGTGTTTGATATCTTTTTGGCTCCTGGATTTCTGGCTTATTCTTCTGTGTTTGATATCTTTTTGGCTCCTGGATTTCTGGCTTACTCTTCTGTGTTTGATATCTTTTTGGCTCCTGGATTTCTGGCTTATTCAAAAGGACAGTGTGGCGGTGAATCTTAGACACTCCCACCCCTCTCCATGCACCCCCAATTTCCTCCCCTCATCTGCTTGTTTTGTCCGTTCCTGCTTAATTTATTTTTGCCACCTGGCTCTAGTCTCTGGCATCATTTGTCACTTATCTTTATCTGCACATGTCTGAGTACATTTTGCTAGTGTGATGTGGTGGAATGACCACATTCCACCCTCTGGGATTAAAAGTCCCAGCAATCAGTAACTCAGCTATGTGACCTCGGGTATGTAATCTCTTTGGGTCTCAGTTTCATTAAATGTGAAATGAGAATATGAACACTTCCCTATACAAAGCGCTTATTGCTGTGGCTGACACCTAGCACATGATCAATGCTTGTATACCTCCTTTCTTCTCTCTGCCATTCCCGGGGATCTGTATGCTTCATCCTGCACTGACTTTTCAGGTACTGCAGACCCATTTTTGTCCACTTTGACTCTGTCTCTATCTTTGTCGTCTCCCTAATGAAAATGGATTTGTGGGTCATGGCATTATGACAAGGATGATCAGTGATGCAGCCCCCCCATCAACATCTTTCAGATTGTCCTCAGCTTCCTCCTTTCTTTCTGAAACCTGTTACTAATTGCCTATTAACAGATACCAGTGCCCATCTATCCAGTCTACTGTTATCAATCTTGGCAAAATACTAAAGAAGGAAAGGAAAGAATATAATCTGAGGTTGCTTGGGATACACTAAAATAATTTAAATCTTCAAAAATGGCATCATCTTAAGTTTAACAACAGCATTAACAACATTTAACAACACTACCATTAGCATTTTAGCTTTTATACCTTTTTTCTCCTATTTATAGAATCCCTGTTAATGATGCTTTTTGATCTGATTTTGCTGAACCAGGAAATCAGTGGTCTTCAATTCCCTCTAATTATTTGAAGCATCCTTTGCCATTTTCACAAATTTTGTCATAATCTGTAATTTAAACTCTGATAATATTATAAATAGGTAACTTGGATTTTTTTCTATTTAGTAGCTCAGTGATTATCATCAAATAACGGCCATGGACAGGTTTTCCTGCCAGCATTATTATGTTATGTGAGTCACTCAGTCATATCTGACTCTTTGTGACCCCATGAACTGTAGCGTCACCAGACTCCTCTGTCTGTGGAATTCTCCAAGCAAGAACCACTCCTTTCTCCAGAGGGTCTTTCAGACCCAGGGATCAAACCCTGGTCTCCTGCACTGAAGGCAGATTCTTTACCATTTGAGCCACTATGTTTATTTATCTTTACCAAATACTTGAACTTCTGTAACCCTCAGCTTAAAGACTTTAAGAAGTATAGAAACTCCAGGTATTAGAAGCAAGCTTTATATCTTTGAATAATCAACATGAAATCCTTACTAAATATTCACGTGGCCCAGCTTGAATAATCTCAGGATATAATCATTGCATCTCAAGGCATTGACCCATTGCATATTTTAATGATTAGAAAAGAAACCAAACTACCTTTCCCATGAACTCTTTCTTTAATCTTAAGTTTGCTCCTTGGAGTATATTGAAATAGACTTGCTTTCCACTTCTAAACCACTTACACATTTGAAGGCATCAGCTATCTTGTCCCTTCATATATATTCTTCCAACCCAAACATTTGCTGTATTAGGATAAATGCTTCTATTTACTCTATCTGTAAAACAAATGTTTGTTAACACATGGATTTATCACATTTGCCATAAAGTTAGGAATTTATTTTTCTATATTGTAATTCCACAGAAATGATGATCATCAAAATAACCCCCAGGATATTATAATCCCCAGGAGACGTTATGTGTTAGAAACAAACGAACAATATAAGGAAATGTGTTTTGATAAATGCCATGTAACAAAATGTTTATATGAAGTGATAGCTTTGATCAATGTGCAAAGCTACATTGATATAAACACATAATATGTAGGAATAGTGGACCAACTGTACACAAGGGGGTGAGATGCAAGATTTTAGAAATTACTAACGTGTCTTTATCTTTTGATGTCCACGCTCTTTGCTCCAGTTGATTGGAGCAGCCATCTGCCTGATGGGGAAGAGAATTTATTGTAAAGAATCATGAAGTGAAAAACAGAATAACATAAAACTTCTGACATGAAAAATGGGGGCATAGTAAAGTAAAAGCGTTATAAAGCAAAGAAACTTTTCTGGTGCTTCAGTGGTAAAAAAAAAAAAAACAAAAAAAAAAACCCCCAAAACCCGCCTTTAATTCAGGAGACGCAGGAGAAGCGGGTTCAGTCCTTGGGTTGGGAAGATCCTCCGGAGGAGGAAATGGCTACACTCCAGTATTCTTGCCTGGAGAATAGCATGGACAGAGGAGCCTGGCTGGCTATAGTCCATGGGGTCGCAGAGCCAGGCAGTGACTGAAGTGACTGAACATGAGCATGTATGATCTTGAGAGATGGTTTTCCAAATGTCTTTATTTTTCCCTGTAACATATCAAGTACCAAACTGTGAAGACAGCCTGCAGAGAAGGTACCTTTCCATTCGTGACAGCAAAGCCTTATGCCTGATAAAACCAGAAGGTAGAAGAAAAACCAAAACCCATCTCTTTCCCTGGAGGAGGAGGAGGAGGATGGGAGAGGCAAGAGAGTAAGAGAAGGAAGGAGCCCATTGCTCAGACATGTGCCCCACTTCCCCTCTGTGGACTGTGGCATAGATTCAGGGCTTGAGTTGTGAGGAAGGTGAAGGGAGGAGGCTGTAGGTCCTGACTCACTTTTTGGGCTCTTAGAAGAGAGAGCCCTTCTCTAACCTTTCCAGTACCAAACACGTTTCCAAGTTCGTTTGATTGTGTAGTGTTGTTGGAGGGTGAGCTCTCCTGACCGACCCTCAGTTCCCAGGGAGAGGGGTGCTGGGCCTCAGAGTTGGCCTTGGGCTCTGTTTAGGCTGGCAGGAAGTCTCTATGTTTTGGAGCCAGGAGGTACCAAAGTCAGACTGAACTGGCCAGAGAATGAACTGGGTTACAACCAAATTGGGAGAATGAGATCAGTTACAGACTTCAGCCATGAATGCAAGACAGCAACCAGATGGATAAGACAACACCATCTAGAAGACCAGAACGCCATGCTCAAAGTCCCCAGCCTCCCCGTTTCTCATTCTCCCTCTCCATGTGTGCACCCAACTGCCTCCTTTCAGAGATGAGTGAGGAGAGGCAGAAGAAATCTGAGGGACTTCCCTCCTCTGTATTAGGAAAAATAGTGCCCGAAGGGACCATTTAAATTATCAAATCAGTCTAGGTGTAAACTGGGTTAGAGATTCATTTAAAATTTTTCCTTCTAACCAGAGATGGGAGCTCATATAGAAAACCATGAACACAATAATAAAACATTTTCTCTGCTTATCCAAGTGGTTTGAGTTAAATTTTTTGACCCCAGTTATGTATCAACAATTCTCCAAAGACTTTTTAATCATATTTAAATGAGGGGGAGGTTAGAAATTGTCACCAGTGATTTATCACCTGAGGTTTACTGATGCAAGGAGTTAATCTCAACTTTCTATTCATGTAGGGGTTTATTTGCACACGGTGTGCTGCATTAATTTTTCAGCACAGTTTTCATGTATTTTTATTAAAATGTATTTTTCCTTTGACATTTTAAAAGCCCTGTTGGTATTGCAGTAACCAGTGCATGCATTCATGGACTTGATTCACGCCTACTTCTTTGTTTACTGTTTGTGTTTGTCTTCAATGAGAGCAGAACAGAAAGTCCTGTTTATCCTTTGCTGTTCATTCAATATTAATCTAGGTTTTTACATTGTTCCAGCGTGTATTATTCTTTATGCTCATATGCCACAGGGCAAAGGGACCTGATCCATTTAATAATTTTAGTGAAAATAATTTTTATTATTTTTGTACTGAGAGTAGAGTTAAGGTAAGCAAACTGTTTTCCTTTGGGATATTGATTTTGGGAGACATTATTTTTGGAGAGACTCATATTTGTTGAGAGTCAAAAAAACTGAGATTTTATTTTACCATTAGAATTAGATGAAGGTATATTATTCATGGCTATGTTATTTATTTATTTACTTGGAAAGAATTATGCTATGTAGTCAGAAATTTCCTGAAAATGTTTTTTAACTAGTGAAAAGAAATGCAATATTTATTGAGCCTTTACTTCATAATAGTCACTGTATTCTTTCATTTAAGTTTCTTAAGTAGTAGTCCTGGTCCATAGATGTCTCAGTCGAGGGAGCCCAGGTTGAATGAATGGGTTAATGTTTCATTTTGCCAAGGGGCTCCTGGAGACTTTGCCTAAAATTAGAGTACAGTAAGTCCCCTACATACGAATGAGTTCTATTCCAAGAGCACGTCCGTAAGTCCAACAAAGTTCGCCTGGGTACCCAAATATCACAGTTGAGTATGTAGTACTGTACTGTAATAGGTTTATCATACTTTTCACACAAATAATACATAAAAAACAAACACTAAATAAAATGTTTTTAATCTTATGGTGTAGAACCTTGAAAAATATGGTAGCACAGTACAGCAGCTGGCACACAGGGGCTAGCATGGAGAGAACAGGCAAGAAGAGTTACTGACTGGAGGAGGGAGAGGAGGTAGGAGATGATAGAGCTGAAGGATCTTTGGCAAGAGGAGATGGAGAGCAATCTGCAATTACACTTATGCCTGACATTAATGGAACACATGTTCACATCATCAAAAGTTCTCAATTTGAATATTCATATGTAGGACATTTACTGTAATATTTCTAAAGCAGGGTATTATGGAAAGTAAGAAGAGCTAGGAAGAAACATTTTGTGAGGGAAGATGTCATGGCCTCTCAAACCATAGGGAACAGCCTGCTGTACTTTGGAGCAGGGCCAAAATCATAGTGAAGGAGCAATAGAACCACGGATAATGGACACAGAAACTAGTGCCACCTGCCAGTGCTGATGTACTCTTGGGTAATTTACATAATCTCTCAGAGCCTCAGTTTCACTCATCTGTAAATTGGGGATAACAATGGAAACTGACTTGTTTATCTTGCGGAATTGTTTGAAGATGAATGAAATTATGCGTGAGAGATACTTTGCATATTATAAAGCATAATAAGTGTTGTTATAACATTTTTTCTTGGTACAGGTAAGCAAGGCCAGGAAGAAGAGAAGAGATGAGAATAGTTGGAGAGGAGGAGGAGGGTTTACAGGGATCCTAGTCTAGGGAGAATGGAACTTATTCTTTCTAGTCCCTGCTCCTACTAGACAAGTATTGAATGATATTTTCCATAACAGTCCCGTCACTAGATCATTATGTGTCTAGGACACCACCTTCTTTTTTTCTCTGTGATTTATTCTGATCTGTCTACAGCAAGGTACATGCTTAGTGTTTAGTTCATTTGGAATAAGTGAGATGGAAATTGGGAAAATTCTCAGGACATGGAGGGCGTTGCTACTGCTGGTGAAATACTGGCTGTTACCAGAGGGAAGTCCCAGCAGCAGTCCAGTGAGAAGGTCAGTTAATTTTTACATTCACACTCAGTTGCATAGCAACTGAGGCACAGATATGATAACTGACTTGTCCTGTGTTGCTCCTGTTTGCTTGAATATATTTTTAGGAGTAGCCCTTCACTTTAGTGATTTCTCCATCCTCTGATCTAATATATTTATTTCCATTACCTCTCTTTCTGTTGCCTTTCTCTAATTTCCTTCTCAGCCTGGGCAAACATTGTGGAGACTCAAAGGTAAGATTCACTCTCTCTAGTCTTTTTTTTTTTTTTTCCCAAGAATTTGGACTAAGTCCCAAATTCTCTCCATTTCCCTTTTGGAAATGCAAAACCAGGAAGACTTGTTCAGATGTTTTGCCTTGACACACTTTGCTTCTGAGACAATCATTGCAATGGATTGAATGTTTATGTCCCACCAAAATTCATATGTTGAAATCCTATCTACCAATTTGATGGTATTAAGAGGTAGGGTGTTGGGAGGTGATTACTTCATGAAGGGGAAGGCTGCAAGAATAAAATTAGTGCCTTTATAAAAGGGACCTAAGGAGTTCCCTTACCTCTTCTACCATTTAAGCACACAGTGAGATGACTACCTGTGAGTCAGGAAGCAGGCTCTCCTAAAATGTCAAATCTGCTAGTGCCTTGATCTTGAACGACTCAGTCTCCAGAGCTGAGATTTTAGATTGTTTTTTACAAGCTTAGCACTCTACGGCATTTTATTTAGTAGTCTGGATGGTCTAAAATAATCATGCAGACGTGTCCAAATGCTTGAAAGTATTTGGAGAGAATCAGAAAGTCAAATAGGGAAAATACACTTACAAAAATATCTACCAATAAAAAAATAATCCTGCCGCATACACATTTGGAATTGCTTATTGTGGCAGACTTTGGAGGACCCCCAGAATAATTCCTGTTAATCGTTTCCCCACTTCTAAGAGAGCTTTTAATCTTATGCCTCAGGGTTGGAATCCAGCCCTTAGTTTTGTCAATTTCTAAGGTATGGGCTCAAACATATGNAATTATGCGTGAGAGATACTTTGCATATTATAAAGCATAATAAGTGTTGTTATAACATTTTTTCTTGGTACAGGTAAGCAAGGCCAGGAAGAAGAGAAGAGATGAGAATAGTTGGAGAGGAGGAGGAGGGTTTACAGGGATCCTAGTCTAGGGAGAATGGAACTTATTCTTTCTAGTCCCTGCTCCTACTAGACAAGTATTGAATGATATTTTCCATAACAGTCCCGTCACTAGATCATTATGTGTCTAGGACACCACCTTCTTTTTTTCTCTGTGATTTATTCTGATCTGTCTACAGCAAGGTACATGCTTAGTGTTTAGTTCATTTGGAATAAGTGAGATGGAAATTGGGAAAATTCTCAGGACATGGAGGGCGTTGCTACTGCTGGTGAAATACTGGCTGTTACCAGAGGGAAGTCCCAGCAGCAGTCCAGTGAGAAGGTCAGTTAATTTTTACATTCACACTCAGTTGCATAGCAACTGAGGCACGGATATGATAACTGACTTGTCCTGTGTTGCTCCTGTTTGCTTGAATATATTTTTAGGAGTAGCCCTTCACTTTAGTGATTTCTCCATCCTCTGATCTAATATATTTATTTCCATTACCTCTCTTTCTGTTGCCTTTCTCTAATTTCCTTCTCAGCCTGGGCAAACATTGTGGAGACTCAAAGGTAAGATTCACTCTCTCTACTCATTTTTTTTTTTTTCCCCAAGAATTTGGACTAAGTCCCAAATTCTCTCCATTTCCCTTTTGGAAAGCAAAACCAGGAAGACTTGTTCAGATGTTTTGCCTTGACACACTTTGCTTCTGAGACAATCATTGCAGTGGATTGAATGTTTATGTCCCACCAAAATTCGTATGTTGAAATCCTATCTACCAATTTGATGGTATTAAGAGGTAAGGTGTTGGGAGGTGATTACTTCATGAAGGGGAAGGCTGCAAGAATAAAATTAGTGCCTTTATAAAAGGGACCTAAGGAGTTCCCTTACCTCTTCTACCATTTAAGCACACAGTGAGATGACTACCTGTGAGTCAGGAAGCAGGCTCTCCTAAAATGTCAAATCTGCTAGTGCCTTGATCTTGAACGACTCAGTCTCCAGAGCTGAGATTTTAGATTGTTTTTTACAAGCTTAGCACTCTACGGCATTTTATTTAGTAGTCTGGATGGTCTAAGATAATCATGCAGACGTGTCCAAATGCTTGAAAGTATTTGGAGAGAATCAGAAAGTCAAATAGGGAAAATACACTTACAAAAATATCTACCAATAAAAAAATAATCCTGCCGCATACACATTTGGAATTGCTTATTGTGGCAGACTTTGGAGGACCCCCAGAATAATTCCTGTTAATCGTTTCCCCACTTCTAAGAGAGCTTTTAATCTTATGCCTCAGGGTTGGAATCCAGCCCTTAGTTTTGTCAATTTCTAAGGTATGGGCTCAAACATATGCAGTAGGTCCCCTACATATGAATGAGTTTTGTTCTGAGAGAATGTTCATAAGCCAAATTTCTTTGTAAGTCCAACAAAGTTAGCCTAGGTACCCAAGTAACACAATTGTCTGTGTAGTACTGTACTGCAATAGGTTTGAAATACCATTTTTTTCATCTTGCTCCACTCTCAATTATTTTCACTTTTGTTTTCATTGCTGTCATTTGGCACTTCTTAGCAGTACCAGCTACATCACCACTGTTTCTACGCTTGCTTCTGGACATCCTGGGCTTGAAATAAAGATATTGCATTACTGTACTCTATACATTGTGTGTGTGTATGCATGCTAAGTAGCTTCAGTTATGTCCAATTCTTTAAGACCCTATGCACTGTAGCCCACCAGGCTTTTCTGTCCATGGGATTCTACAGGTAAGAATATTGGAGCGAGTAGCTATAGTCGCGGGGTGGAACCAGCATCTGTTACGTCTCCTGCATTGGCAGGGGAATTTTTCACCACTAGCGCCATCTGGGAACCCCCACTCTACACAGTACTGTACACTAAATTACACAGAAGCACAACCATATTTGTACAGGATGCACACAGGTGACAGTGTACACCAGACATGTGAACTAACATACGTACTTGAACTTGCCAAGGCACATTTGCATCTTTGANACACAGTACTGTACACTAAATTACACAGAAGCACAACCATATTTGTACAGGATGCACACAGGTGACAGTGTACACCAGACATGTGAACTAACATACGTACTTGAACTTGCCAAGGCACATTTGCATCTTTGAAAGTTTGCAACTGGAAAGGTCATAGATAGGGGACTTACTTTACTAAAAAGAATTATGTGCCCAAGAGAAATTGTGAGCATGATGTAAAAATGATGCTTATCTGGGAGTTAAATAGTCTAGAAAATTTTGTTTCAAATTCATGTAAAAGGAGAGCATATCTTTCCAGGCCATTTAAGGCACAAATTGCCATGGTAACCAGGTAGGGGCAGCAGGATGCTGTTTATTGACTTCCATTGACCTGCGACTCTTCTTGGTTCAGGCTTGATTACCTCAATATGCCTCCATGTTTGGGTTTTAACATGAACAGAAATTTATTTTAAAAAATCTTAAAAATAAGGTGAATTACATTGATTGATTTGCAGATATTGAAGAATCCTTGCATCCCTGGGTTAAAGCCCACTTGGTCATGGTGTATGATCTTTTTAATGTGTTGTTGGATTCTGATTGCTAGAATTTTGTTAAGGACTTTTGCATCTATGTTCATCAGTGATATTGGCCTGTAGTTTTCTTTTTTTNTCAATCTCTTCAATGTTGAAATCTGATTAGACATAATTTGGACTTTGTCTTCTGTCTGCAATCTTTTTAAAATTTTATATCTTTTTGTATATCTCTACTGTATTTTGAGCAATTTCTTCAGAAGTATTTTCTAGTTCAGAATTTCACCTTTAGCTTCTTAACTAGTGTTTAACCAGTCCGTCGGACTTTCAATTTCAGTTATTATATGTTTCATTTTTAAATGTTCTATGTGGTTCTTTTTCAAATTGCTTGATCAGTTTGAATAGTTGTTTCCTTATCATAACTTTCAACTCTCCTTTTTATTTCTGTAAGCATATTAAATATACTTGCTTTAGCTTCTGTATCTGATATGGCCAATAACCATAGTCTTTGCGGGTCTGATATTGTAATTTACTATCCAGACTCTTAGTCACAAGTTCTCTTTGTGAGTTTGCTGAGTTTTGATTATGAGCTTATATTGCTTTGAACTNATATTAAATATACGTGATTTAGCTTCTGTATCTGATATGGCCAATAACCATAGTCTTTGCGGGTCTGATATTGTAATTTACTATCCAGACTCTTAGTCACAAGTTCTCTTTGTGAGTTTGCTGAGTTTTGATTATGAGCTTATATTGCTTTGAACTTTATAATGTGAGAATTCTTTGAGGTTTGCCATTGAAGGTAGATTCCTCCTTGAGAGATAAAGCTTACTTTTTACACAGGTTGGAAGAGCACAGAAATCTAGGATCACTGCTGAGTAGTTTTTAGATTGGAATTTTCTGGGCCACACATACAGTGTGATTGTATAAATAGCGTTATCATTAAAGATTTTCAGAGCAGAATCATTTTTCCTTTTCTTGCCCTTAGACATATTTATTCAAGGCCACAGCTGAATCTCTGTGATGTGGGGCTTTCTGATTCACTCACTGACATGTCACCCTTCAGTAGTCTGGGTTTATGTGGGACCTCACATCTGCCCACTAGCTGTTGCTTCATCTGCTGTCTTCAACTTGTTAAAATTCAGACCCTAGGCTAACAAGAATTATCCAGTGTTCCCAGGGCAAATGCTGTCTCCAGGACTAGCTCATACCTATAGAACTGCTTTCTCATTCTAAAGGTAAACTGTTTTCTCAACTGCTAGCTCAACTGTGATTTAAAAAAAATTAAAAAAAAAAAAGTGATNTCTCAGGGCAAATGCTGTCTCCAGGACTAGCTCATACCTATAGAATTGCTTTCTCATTCTAAAGGTAAACTGTTTTCTCAACTGCTAGCTCAACTGTGATTTAAAAAAAATTAAAAAAAAAAAGTGGTATCCAGCATTTTCTGGTGTTCTGTCCTATTGTTACTCTGTACATCTAGGACATCTTGCTGAAAGCAGAATTGCCATGGGGATATCTGTACAAGGTTTGAATGAAGACTCACAAATCCTCAGAAGATGTATCTTAGTTAATCCTGTTTTGAATTGCAAAGAGCCATAATGAGGAGAGAAGCATATGTCTCATTCTTTGTTCTCCCATTACCCACGAATGTTGCTGTTTGCTCTGTATAAGAGCTCTTCTTGCCTACTGGATGAAAACCAGGACTAGCTGGTTTGTGCAATTTCCAAATAGTGTATTTGTGTCTGTAGTGGTATTATTAATATAGTTTAAACTTTTCAAATAAATTACATACAGAATTCTGTGTACATATTATGTGTAATTGAATTCTGTGTGCATGTTACTGTATAATTGTCTGAGGTTATTTGTTGTTTTGTGGATATATTTACTTTGTCATGAGATTTTTCTAAAACTTGCCTGAAGGGGTCTTTTATCATTTCTGAATGTTTGTACCTGTTTTTCCTTTGTTTGAAGTGCATCCCTGCTAATATTCACATACTTTACTCTCTCTCCTACATTTTGTTTAAATGTCACCATTCTAGTGAAGCTTTCCTTGGTTTCTGATGTGCAGTGATTTTCCCAATACTTCTGCTTTAATTGTCTCCTTAGTAGGTATCAACATCTAGCATACTACATAGTTTGCATTTTTATCTAGTTTATGTTCTGACATCCCCACTATAATGTAAGTTTCATGAAGTCTGAGATTTGCCTGGAAACAAGCCTAGCACATAGCGGGTGCTCAGTCACTAAGTCGTGTCTGACCCTTTGTGACCCATGGACTATAGCCTGTCAGGCTCCTCTGTCCATGGGATAGGACATGGCAAAAATATCGGCATGGGTTGCTGTTTAAAAACACCTTTGTTGTATGAATTAAATGAATGACTATGACTACACTTCATTTCTCTGAAGCCACAGAGCCTAGTCCTGCCTATAAGATGACATTTTAATGCTTCAGCTCAAAAAATAGGTATCCTTTACTTTAAAGCTCTACACCAGAAGTCTTAAACTCAAATGTATTTTCATAACCACAAGATTCATTTTGAGCCGCTTATAATCGTATGTCTCATCTGATTCTGATATTCAATGTGCACTTTAAAAATTTCTTCAGCCCATATTGCATATACATTCTTCTTTTTGTCCCCTAAATTACTTGGGGGACTTGGCGGTCCTTCATTTCACTCTCCTAGGGATAATGGGTAAGAATAAGAAAAAGAAAAAAAAAAGGAAGAATGTGGAATTGAATGATATGTGTCACTTGTATCAAGTATTATCATCAGACTGACTCACTGCAGCGATCAGCTGCATGGTGTCATTTCCAAGGTGAAGCCAGAATGACAGAACATCACAAAGCCCAGTAAAGTGTTAGATAGCAGAGATCAATGGCTACTTCATCAGTTGTTCAGAACTTCAGGCATGATTTCCTCTTGTTACTCTGTCACAAGAAAGTCTGAAAGCCTAATATTAATATTTCCTTCTGTGACCCTCTCACAGTAACTCAAATAAATGTAATAAAAAATGGACTTGTTGCTCTTATACTTGGGTGGGAGAGAATATCCGTCCAGGCTTGGGTTTGATTGACTTAGGTTTCAAGGATGTTACTGGGGCTCCATCTCAGTACTTGTCCACTCTGCTCCCCTTTATTCTGTATGGAGGTTGGTAGTGCAGAGTAGGTAAGATGATCACCAATAGCTTCNCTTTCAATCTCTTCAATGTTGAAATCTGATTAGACATAATTTGGACTTTGTCTTCTGTCTGCAATCTTTTTAATATTTTATATCTTTTTGTATATCTCCACTGTATTTTGAGCAATTTCTTCAGAAGTATTTTCTAGTTCAGCATTTCACCTTTAGCTTCTGAACTAGTGTTTAACCAGTCCATTGGACTTTCAATTTCAGTTATTATATGTTCCATTTAAAAATGTTCTATGTGGTTCTTTTTCAAATTGCTTGATCAGTTTGAATAGTTGTTTCCTTATCATAACTTTCAACTCTCCTTTTTATTTCTGTAAGCATATTAAATATACTTGCTTTAGCTTCTGTATCTGATATGGCCAATAACCATAGTCTTTGCGGGTCTGATATTGTAATTTACTATCCAGACTCTTAGTCACAAGTTCTCTTTGTGAGTTTGCTGAGTTTTGATTATGAGCTTATATTGCTTTGAACTTTATAATGTGAGAATTCTTTGAGGTTTGCCATTGAAGGTAGATTCCTCCTTGAGAGATAAAGCTTACTTTTTACACAGGTTGGAAGAGCACAGAAATCTAGGATCACTGCTGAGTAGTTTTTAGATTGGAATTTCCTGGGCCACACATACAGTGTGATTGTATAAATAGCGTTATCATTAAAGATTTTCAGAGCAGAATCATTTTTCCTTTTCTTGCCCTTAGACATATTTATTCAAGGCCACAGCTGAATCTCTGTGATGTGGGGCTTTCTGATTCACTTACTGACATGTCACCCTTCAGTAGTCTGGGTTTATGTGGGGCCTCACATCTGCCCACTAGCTGTTGCTTCATCTGCTGTCCTCAACTTGTTAAAATTCAGACCCTAGGCTAACAAGAATTATCCAGTGTTCTCAGGGCAAATGCTGTCTCCAGGACTAGCTCATACCTATAGAATTGCTTTCTCATTCTAAAGGTAAACTGTTTTCTCAACTGCTAGCTCAACTGTGATTTAAAAAAAATTAAAAAAAAAAAGTGGTATCCAGCATTTTCTGGTGTTCTGTCCTATTGTTACTCTGTACATCTAGGACATCTTGCTGAAAGCAGAATTGCCATGGGGATATCTGTACAAGGTTTGAATGAAGACTCACAAATCCTCAGAAGATGTATCTTAGTTAATCCTGTTTTGAATTGCAAAGAGCCATAATGAGGAGAGAAGCATATGTCTCATTCTTTGTTCTCCCATTACCCACGAATGTTGCTGTTTGCTCTGTATAAGAGCTCTTCTTGCCTACTGGATGAAAACCAGGACTAGCTGGTTTGTGCAATTTCCAAATAGTGTATTTGTGTCTGTAGTGGTATTATTAATATAGTTTAAACTTTTCAAATAAATTACATACAGAATTCTGTGTACATATTATGTGTAATTGAATTCTGTGTGCATGTTACTGTATAATTGTCTGAGGTTATTTGTTGTTTTGTGGATATATTTACTTTGTCATGAGATTTTTCTAAAACTTGCCTGAAGGGGTCTTTTATCATTTCTGAATGTTTGTACCTGTTTTTCCTTTGTTTGAAGTGCATCCCTGCTAATATTCACATACTTTACTCTCTCTCCTACATTTTGTTTAAATGTCACCATTCTAGTGAAGCTTTCCTTGGTTTCTGATGTGCAGTGATTTTCCCAATACTTCTGCTTTAATTGTCTCCTTAGTAGGTATCAACATCTAGCATACTACATAGTTTGCATTTTTATCTAGTTTATGTTCTGACATCCCCACTATAATGTAAGTTTCATGAAGTCTGAGATTTGCCTGGAAACAAGCCTAGCACATAGCGGGTGCTCAGTCACTAAGTCGTGTCTGACCCTTTGTGACCCATGGACTATAGCCTGTCAGGCTCCTCTGTCCATGGGATAGGACATGGCAAAAATATTGGCATGGGTTGCTGTTTAAAAACACCTTTGTTGTATGAATTAAATGAATGACTATGACTACACTTCATTTCTCTGAAGCCACAGAGCCTAGTCCTGCCTATAAGATGACATTTTAATGCTTCAGCTCAAAAAATAGGTATCCTTTACTTTAAAGCTCTACACCAGAAGTCTTAAACTCAAATGTATTTTCATAACCACAAGATTCATTTTGAGCCGCTTATAATTGTATGTCTCATCTGATTCTGATATTCAATGTGCATTTTAAAAGTTTCTTCAGCCCATATTGCATATACATTCCTCTTTTTGTCCCCTAAATTACTTGGGGGACTTGGTGGTCCTTCATTTCACTCTCCTAGGGATAATGGATAAGAATAAGAAAAAGAAAAAAAAAAGCAAGAATGTGGAATTGAATGATATGTGTCACTTGTATCAAGTATTATCATCAGACTGACTCACTGCAGCAATCAGCTGCATGGTGTCATTTCCAAGATGAAGCCAGAATGACAGAACATCACAAAGCCCAGTAAAGTGTTAGATAGCAGAGATCAATGGCTACTTCATCAGTTGTTCAGAACTTCAGGCATGATTTCCTCTTGTTACTCTGTCACAAGAAAGTCTGAAAGCCTAATATTAATATTTCCTTCTGTGACCCTCTCACAGTAACTCAAATAAATGTAATAAAAAATGGACTTGTTGCTCTTATACTTGGGTGGGAGAGAATATCCGTCCAGGCTTGGGTTTGATTGACTTAGGTTTCAAGGATGTTACTGGGGCTCCATCTCAGTACTTGTCCACTCTGCTCCCCTTTATTCTGTATGGAGGTTGGTAGTGCAGAGTAGGTAAGATGATCACCAATAGCTTCTGACTAATCTTCTCTTAGCAAATCAGGAAGGGATTTTCTCCTAGAGTTTATAAAAAAAATCCACAAAAAGATGACTTATTTGTCCAGTTTTGCATATTTCTACTTCTATGATCAGGGGAAGTCAGGAAACTGTGATGGAAAGGTTCACTATGGTGTCATGAAATGGGGGCAAGTTGTTCCTTCCAGGACATGATGCTTACGGATAAAAACAATCCTCCCGTAACACTTAGTTTTAATATTTCTAAAACAGAGCCAAATTCTGCCTCACAGTGTTGTTGATAAATGACACAATGTTGACTTTCTGGAATTTTATTTGCACTCAATAAGTGATAGTCATTATTATTATTTGATCTGAATTAGCTGTGAAACTTTCCTTCATCACCAAATTGTTATACTTATTTCTATAATCCCATTTAATTATTATGTTTTTTAAGATTACTCTTCATTGTTAGTGAACAAAGAGTACAAATGATAATTTTTAAGCATGAAAATATTGAACATTGTAATTGCCCATTATTTTATGATTTTAAAATGTTTTTACACACTATCATTTAAAATCTAACCAACAACTCTGGGCCCTCGGCCTGATTATCATCCTCACTCTATAAAGAAAGAAATTTAGACTTAGAGAAATTAAATGTGTTGCCTAATATCACACAGTTGGTACATAGAAAACGGAGTGCCCAAGGTGAGTTCTTTTGACTCTAAATCTTGTCTTTTTCCTGGAATACTATGTAATTGTGGATTTACTTGTAGAAGACATTAAAATTTTCATAGAACCAGGGTTCTAATGTAACATTTTAAAATTGAGCACTATTTTATCTAGAAATTAGACAACTTATTGAAGAGCTATGCCAGCTTAAAGAATTTCCCTTTGACAGTGACAGTGTTTTAAGCTAATACTATGAAAATAGCCATGTTTGTAGGTAGGAAGGAAGATTCAGAAGGTAAAATTCATCTTTCCTTCAGTTTTGCTCATCTGCAGAAGAGATGGCAATGATGATCAAACCTCTTGATGTTTAGCTCTCTTACAAAAGTCACATTTTACAACTATTATTATTTTTGAGGCTATGAGCTTCATGCCATTGGATGTACTTATAAAGAAGTCAGAAAACCACTTTTCTATGATTTGATATGGATGTCTTTGTGTATTTTGGGAGGATGATGATATCAGTAGTCTCCAAACTGCGGCTGTTTAGCTTCATGAGTTAGCCCTTTCCCAGAGTCAGGGGGTTGCTGGACCCTAAATTGAAAGTTGCTTTAAATTCTAAATCTGTGATTCTCTCTCTATATTCACTATTGATCCATTTTTGAGAACCACCAATATTATCAATAAGGCATATGCTCAATGATTTTCAAACTATTATGTTTTTTTATCTAGTGAGTAAATACAGAGTGAATCCAGACCTGATTTTTTCTATCAAACGAATTAATATCATAATGCATATTTTGACCACCAGATATTTAGGGGATTATGCTTTTTTACTTTCAGCTACTGTTCACTGTATAATAACCACCCCTTACTTCAAGACTTAGTGCTTTATCTAGTTTTGATATGCCCTGGGGGCTCCTAGGACACTATCAAGCACTCATTCTTTGCTCCAGGGTTTCTTTAATTACCTGCCTGTAAATCTCAGTGTATAGCTGCATTCAGTTACCATGGCAACTAACTTGATGTCAATAATGTTTGAGCATATTCAGGTCACTTGAAAACCAAAAGATGTGCCTAAAAAATGCAATTAATAAAGCAAATGCAAATTGGATGCTTGAACATTATTTATTGTTAGATTTACAGAATATAAAATTAAAAAATTCAATTGACAGCAGGCTTTAAAATGTCTCCAGAGGTCTGGGCTCAGGTTTAGAAGCCTAGAATGAAACAGTAGATTTTTGATCTCTGAGATGACTAATAGTTGGGTCAGCTGCTGATGCAATAAGAAAAGCTCTAGCTGCCCATAACACACTGAGTTTGTCAGACTCTGTGATGAGTTATGATCAATAAACCAAAGGCAGATACATGAAGAACAAGGCTGGGCTCTGCTAGCTGAGACTGTGGAAACCACAAGAGGTGAAGTCTCTGTTTCTGCACTGGAACTTGCAGACATTCCTTGTTCCGAAGGAATGTCTTCTTTTCGAGTTTGGGTGAGCAGGGGGTGCACATATCTAGAGCTGCAGTCACTGCAGATACGGTGAGGAAAGGCACGTATAGAATATGCTGGGTGTGCTAAGTCACTTCAGCGGCGTCCGACTCTTTGTGACCCTATGGAGTGTAGGCTGCCAGTCTCCTCTGTCCATGGGATTTTTCAGGCAAGAATGCTTAAGTGGGTTGCCATGTCCTCCTCCAGGGATCGAACCCATGTCTCTAGCTCCTCTGTGTTGGCAAGCTGGGTTCTTTACCACTAGCACCACCTGGGAAGCCCCATTTAGAATATACTTTTACATATGCTTACACACATATACATATTTACACAAGGGCTCCTTTAATCCTTCCAGAACTTTTTATTTTTAATCAAGGGATAGTATATACACAGCGAAAGGTACATATGACAAGTGCGCTGCTGCTGCTGCTGCTAAGTCATCTCAGTCGTGTCCGACTCTGTGCGACCCCACAGACGGCAGCCCAACAGGCTCCTCTGTCCCTGGGATCCTTCAGGCAAGAACACAGGAGTGGGTTGCCATTTCCTTCTCCAATGCATGAAAGTGAAAAGTGAAAGTGAAGTTAGTTCAGTAATTTTGACAAATACATCTACCNGAGAAATACTGGGCTGAAAGAAGCACAAGCTGGAATCAAGATTGCCAGGAAAAATATCAATAACCTCAGATATGCAGATGACACCACCCTTATGGCAGAAAGTGAAGAGGAACTAAAGAGCCTCTTGATGAAAGTGAAAGAGGAGAGTTAAAAAGTAAGCCTAAAGCTCAACATTCAGAAAATGAAGATCATGGCATCCGGTCCCATCACTTCATGGGAAATAAATGGGGGAGCAGTGGAAACAGAGTCAGACTTTATTTTTCTGGGCTCCAAAGTCACTGCAGATGGTGATTGCAGCCATGAAATTAAAAGATGCTTACTGTTTGGAAGAAAAGTTATGACCAACCTAGAAAGCATATTCAAAAGCAGAGACATTACTTCGCTGACTAAAGTCTGTCTAGTCAAGATTGTGGCTTTTCCAGCGGTCATGTATGGATGTGAGAGTTGGACTGTGAAGAAGGCTGAGCACTGAAGAACTGATGCTTTTGAACTGTGGTATTGGAGAAGACTCTCGAGAGTCCCTTGACTGCAAGGAGATCCAACCAGTCCATTCTGAAGGAGATCAGCCCTGGGATTTCTTTGGAAGAAATGATGCTAAAGCTGAAACTCCAGTACTTTGGCCACCTCATGCGAAGAGTTGACTCATTGGAAAAGACTCTGATGCTGGGAGGGATTGGGCGCAAGAGGAGAAGGGGACGACAGAGGATGAGATGCCTGGATGGCATCACAGACTCGATGGACATGGGTCTGAGTGAACTCCGGGAGTTGGTGATGGAGAGGGCGGCCTGGTGTGCTGTGAGTCATGCGGCTGCAAACAGTCGGACATGACTGAATGACTGAACTCAACTGAACTGGGCTTATGAAGGCATTCTCCTATATTGACTTTTAGAAGAGCATTTTCCATTAAAATTTCTATTTGCCCTGCCTAATATATTGACTTTAGTTAGCTACACTGATTATTAAGCATTTGTAATACGGCTACTGTGGCTGAGAAATCAAACTTTCATTTAGTCTTTTCTTTAATGTTTTTTAAATTGTGGTAAAGTTACATAATATAAGACATATTATTTTAACCATATTTAAATGTAGTTTGGTGGCACTAAGACACAGCATTGTTGTACAACTCTTACCATCATCCATCCCCAAATCAGTTGAAATTCAATTTCGTATGGCTACATGTAGTTAATGACTATTGTATTATACAATATATAAAGCTCTATAAAGTTCTATAAAGCTCTATAAAGTTTTAAAGCTCTATAGTTTTAACTTTTATATTGATATCTTCATCTCAAATTATTGTGTTGTTGATTTTGTTATTTGAAATACTGGCAAAAAATCATCTTTCTCTTTATTTTTTTATCCATTTGTCCCACCATCATTAAATTGTCTTATCAAAAATAATTTAGTATGTATTTTGTTTCTGAACCCTCTATTTTGTTCCAGTGATGTATTTCCTGTCTTTATATTCAAATACAATGTTGACTTGGTTACTGTAGGTTTATATCTATTTTTAGAATCTAGTGCTAAGTAATTTCAGTCTCGTCTTCTGACTCTTTACAAGATGGGCTGTAGCCCATCAGGCTCCTCTGTTTGTGGGGTTTCCCAGGCAGGAATATTAGAATGGGTTGCTATTTTCTTCTCCAGGGGATCTTCCTGACCCAAGAATCGAACCTGCATTTCTTAACATCTCCTGCATTGGCAGGTGGGGTTTATTATTATTATTTTTTTATCACTAGCACCCCTTGTAGTACATTCATCAATTTTTTTAAACATTGTTTTGCTTTTCTAGTCCTTTGCATTTTTATATAAATTTTTGAGTTAATTTTTCAATTTATAAAAGAATATCTTTGTGGAATTTTGACTGAGAAAGTTTGCATCCACAGACATTTAAAAAAATCCTAAAGTATGATGACAGATGTTAACTAGATACTGTAAGAATCATTTTACAATATATACAAACATTGGATCATTATATTGTACACTTGAAACTTGTATAATGTTATTGTCAATTATATCTCAATAAGAAATTATAATAAATCCTTTTTGTTATAGACTCTGTTTCTACTTCTCAATTCACCATTTTGTAATCAATGAGATATTATGTAAAATTCTCAAGGCCACAGAGAGGGTTAAATTTTTAACCTAGAGTTTTCTGGTTCCTCATCTTGCACTAACCCTATTTTTACTTACCAACTTATAAAGAGATAGTTTAGTGAAAATGATCAATTTTCTCAAAAGAATAGTGTCAAGGGAAGATATATATATGATTCAGTTCAGTTCTGTCTCTTTGTCACGTCAAACACTTTTCGACCCCGTGGACTGCAGCACGCCAGGCCTCCCTGTCCATCACCAACTCCCGGAGTCCATCCAAACCCATGTCCATTGTGTTGGTGATGCAATCCAGCCATCTCATCCTCTGTCACCCCCTTCTCCTCCTGCCCTCTGTCTTTCCTAGAATCAAGGTCTCTTCCAATGAGTCAGCTCTCCGCATCAGGTGGCCAAAGTATTGGAGTTTCAGCTTCAACATCAGCCCCTCCAATGAATACCCAGGACTGATTTCCTTTAGGATGGACTGGTTGGATCTCCTTGCAGTTCAAGGGATTCTCAAGAGTCTTCTCCAACACCACAGATCAAAAGCATCAGTTCTTTGGTGCTCAGCTTTCTTTATAGTCCAACTCTCACATCCATACATGACTACTGGAAAAACCATAGCCTTGACTAGATGGACCATTTTTGACAAAGTAATGTCTCTGCTGTCTAATATGCTGTCTAGTTTGGTCATAACTTTGGAGTAAGTGTCTTTTAATTTCATGGCTGCAGTCACCATCCGCAGTGATTTTGGAGCATGGAAAAATAAAATCAGCCTCTGTTTCCACTCATTCCCCATCTATTTGCCATGAAGTGATGGGACCAGATGTCATGATCTTCGTTTTCTGAATGTTGAGCTTTAAGCCAACTTTTTCACTCTCCTCTTTCAGTTTCATTAAGAGGCTCTTTAGTTCTTCTTTACTTTATATAAACGTGTATAAATGCCAGTTATCAATGTTATCTTAAGACAGCTGTAATTTTGTCTACATCCCTCTCCCCTATATAGCAAGCAATTATGTATCCTATTACAGTATTGCACAGGGACAATTTGGGCTATAATTCATGCTTTTTTAGTTCTCTTCCCTATACCTACATGCAATCATTCATAATTACCTTCTATTTTACCACTTTCTCTCCTGAGTTGAAGAAGAAATGATCTAATCTGCCTCATTCCCAGTACCTCTAAAGCACGCACATGCACAAATTAGATTTCATCAACATTTAAAAGTTTTTCTTCTCAAAAGACACTGTTAAGAAAATAAAAAGATAAACTACAGAACGGAAAAACATTTGCAAAGCATACATCTAACAAAGGCTTTTTAGAATATACAAAGAACAAGTAACTGCTTACTAATAGATATATAGATCCCAAGGAACAGAAGGATTTGAGAAAGAGAAAAAAGGATTTGAACATTTTGCTACAGAATATATGTATATGAAATATATATGATAAATATGGCATATATAATATATACATTTATTCTGTAGTATGTATATAAATTCTATATATAGTATATGTGTGAATCTATAAATATATATATAATAAACATTAAAAAATGCTTAACTTCTTTATGCATTGTTGTTGTTCAGTTGCCAAGTTGTGTCTCACTCTTTGTGACCACATGGACTGCAGCAAACCAGGCTTCCCTGTCCCTCACCTTCCCCTGGAGTTTGCCCAAGTTCATATCCTTTGGCTCAGTGATACCATCCAGCTATCTCATTGTCCATCGACCCCTTCTTTATGCATTAGGAAAATGCAAATTAAAACCATAAAGAACTACAAGTGACTTTTGATTAAATTATTTAAAATGAAAAAGAGTGACAATGCCAGGTGTTGAAGTATATGTGGAAAAACTTGAGCTCTCTTTTTATAAAAAATTTATTTTATTTTTTTTGAACTTAAAATACAATTTTATTTTATTTTTCCTTTTTAAAAAAAATTTTACTTTACAATACTGTGTTGGTTTTGCCATACATCAGCATGAATCTGCCATGGGTGTACACGTATTCCCAATCCTGAACCCCCCTCCCCATACCATCTCTCTGGGTCATCCCAGTGCACCAGCCCCAAGCATCCTGCATCCTGCATCGAACCTAGACTGGCAGAGTGAAGTAAGCCAGAAAAAAAAACACCAATACAGTATACTAACACATATATATGGAATTTAGAAAGATGATAACTTGAACACTGTTATACACTTATACACTGTTGGTGAGAATGCAAAATGATATAGCCACTTTGGAAAACAGGTTGGCAATTTCCTTAAAAGTTAAACATACACCCAGTCATTCCACTCGTATGTATTTATCTGAGAGAAATTCAAACAACCATTCAAAGACTTGTACCTAACTATTCATACCAGCTTCATTTGTAACAGATAAAAAGTGGATATAACCCTAATCAGTATGTGAGGGGATAAAAACATTTGTGGTATATCTTCATATTTCCCACTAAAATGGTTTCATGATCTACATTTAAAAAGACAAAGACTAGCATGACTTGTTCAGGATAAAGGCAAATTGCACACTGAGTCTGGGATAGTGCTCAGCTGGCCGCGTGCTCCTGCAGATTGGTAAACCCCTGCCGTCTGTTTGAGATGCTGCTCTGGCATGTCTCTGTGGCAACGTCCCCACTGCTTCTCATAACAAAGTTTATTGCTGCCTGCTTTGGACAACTATTATGGAGCCCATTTATTAAACAGAGTGACTGATAATTTTGGAACAAAGGCCATATTTTATTTATTGTTGTTCCATTTCTCCAACTACAAGGATAAATAGATAAATGTATGAATGATTATAGAAAAGATACCCAAATGATCTCTAGGTGTGTGTATGGCCATGTGTAAATGAGCAGCCCCTTTTTGGGCTCCTTAGATGGACTTAGTTTGGCTCAAGTTTTGCAGGAAAGTCATGGATTTTACTTTTAAAAAAGGTTTTTGAGAATATAAGAGATGGTTTCCATGCTACATGACAA
This sequence comes from Raphicerus campestris, assembly GCA_006410735.1. Lineage (NCBI taxonomy): Eukaryota > Metazoa > Chordata > Mammalia > Artiodactyla > Bovidae > Raphicerus > Raphicerus campestris. Next base: position 409,983 of record SJYW01048649.1, read on the forward strand.
AGTTCTGAGAAGGTCAGAGCAATAAAGAATTCTGAAATACAAGAGTATTAAATGTCATTAAAAGATGAACTTGCTCTTCCGCCTGGCCCTGTGGGCTGTGTCTTGTCTATACACTCTGTGAAACCAAAAATTCTGGTTCTTTCTCAGCAGTACAATGGGCTGCTGCCAATATTTAGCTTAATAATTTGCCTTTTAACCTATTGGGGCAGGAACTATTTTGAGAGACTGATGGAAATGAAAATGCCCCTTCTTAGCAAAAGATTTGCCTAAATACATCCACAATTTTATATATAATATTAGGGATTTTACTCTGCTGTAAACCAGGGGTCCTTAGCCCCCAGGTCATGGACTGATACCAGTTCACGGCTTGTTGGGAACTGGTCACACAGCAGGAGTGAGTGGTGGTCGAGTGAGAAAAGCTTCATTTGTATTTACAGCCACTCCCCATTGTTAGCAACACTGGGTGTTGCTGTCTTCCCATCACCCCTAGATGAGATCCTCTAGTTGTAGGAAAATAAGCTCAGGGCTCCTGCTGATTCTGCGTATGGTGAGTTGTATAATTATTTCATTATATATGACAATATTATAACAATAGAAATAAAGTACACAACAAATGTTCTGTGTTTGAATCGTCACCAAAGCCATTCCATACCCCTCAATACCCCATTCCCTGTGGGTCCATGGAAAAACTGTCTTCCAAGAAATCAGTCCCTGGTGCCAAAAAGACTGGAGACTGCTGTTATAAACCAACATGGTAAAAATTCTGCACCAAATAGTAACAGGATAGTATCTCATCAGAATAACCTTAACTGTTACTTTTTAGCATCTCCTTGTCTGTGTGTGTTATTTGCTCAGTTGTGTTCAACTCTTTTGACCCCATGGACTATATATAGTCTGCCAGGCTCCTCTGTCCATGGAATTCTCCAGGCAAGAATACTGGAGAGGGTTGCCATTTCCTTCTTTAGGGATCTTCCCAACCCAAGGATCGAACTTGGGTCTCCTGCATTGGCAGGCAGATTCTTTGCCATCTGAGCCACCAGGGAAGCATCTCCTTAGTGAAAGGTTTTTGATCTTCATTCCTACTTCCTGCCTTTAACAATATCTTTCCTAAAGAGTAACAGTAATCATGCAACCAGGCTCCTCATTTCTATTTCCTTCTAATTCACCCTGCACACTCTTACTGCATTTCAAAGAGCCCATCTCTTCACATCACTCCACTTTCAATAATCTTCAAGATCAAGTTCAAATTTATCAGAAAGCACTTGAACACCAGATTTTGGCATGAATCCCTTGCTTTCCATCTCCTGCAACTTTCTATCTTGACACTTTTCTTTAGGCATATCGATCTTCCTAGATTACAAGTTATATAAGCAAGCTGCTGCCTCCATACTTGCCTCCTTCCTGGTCCTCACACAACCTCCAGCCCTGTCAGTGGCTAATCCTGTTAATCTTTCATAGATTAGTTCTGTATATTGAGAGCATTAACTGAGCTAGCCTCAGCTCTCCTTAGCTAGGACAGTGGTAATTCTGTTATTTCACAGCCTGTATCTACCCTACTATGCTTATCCCTCTGGGATTAATTGTTGATTTTCTTGTCTGTCTCTCTGACCAGATTCTAGGTAGCTTTAGGGCAAGAATCCTGTCTTAGTACTTGAGTGATTGATGCTGAGGTCTCTGAATGAATATATTTTGCCTATTGCTTCCCTTAGAATAGGTTTAAGAGAGGGTTGTCCCCTGAGCTCTTGGTTCAGGAACACTGGATGAATTTGCTAGGGAAATCTTCCTGCATCAAGAAAGCCAGCTTTGTATAACTCGGCTTCTGATCATCTTTGCTTCAGATCCTTCCAGCTTCTGCAGTATGTGAAAGGCATGACCTACATGCAGACTTTATAATTCAAGGATTAAGTTTAAATGTATGATAGAAGGGGAACTTCATATCATATCCAACCAATATAGAGAAATATCACTTTTCAGAATTCCAAGATAATAAAAATGAAAAATTGAAGAAGCAAGAATTGCTGACAATGACTCAGAAAGTAAGATGATTTACAGAAAGTTTCTTGGAGGAAAAAGGCATTTGGTGACTCTGAAATTTTCTACTTTTCTTGCAGAACTCATTGTCTGAAAAATGACACCATTGAATCTTTTTGACCATCACAAGGATATTCCCTGGTGATCATTAATCGTCTAGTCACCAGCATGGACACCAAGCCCAAGGGTGTCCAAGAGAGGCAAGTGAAAATCAAAAGTAAAAGTGTTAGTCTCTCAGTTGTGTCCCACTTTTTTGCAACATCATGGACTGTAACCCACCAGGCTCTTCTGTCCATGGCATTCTCCAGGCAAGAATACTAGAGTCGTAGCCATTCTCTTAACCAGGGGATCTTCCTGACCCAGGAATTGAACCCAGGTCTCCCTGAGCTACTGGGGAAGCCCAAGAGAGGGAAGGATCCTCAGCAAACATTCAGTAGCTGAATTCATTGAAAATTTTAATCTCAGGTTCACTCTTACATTCATTCAGGCTTTTCTCCTCTGAGAAACAAATTTTTATTTTTATTTATTTATTTATTTTTTGGTTTATAGTTTTATTTTATAGTGTACCACTGAGGTATAAAATTATGCCTTCATTGCTAGTTAGAACTTAAAGAGTAGTCTTAAACTAGAAAGCAGCTAATTTCCATCAGGATTGTAGAGTTTGGTTTTTATTTATTTTTATTTTTTTTTAATATTTTATTCTATTTTACAGTACTGTATTGGTTTTGCCATACATCAACATGAATCAGCCACAGGTGTACACGATCTCCCCATGCTGAAGCCCCCTCCCACCTTCCTCCCCACCCTCCTCCCAGGATCATCCCGTACACCAGCCCCAAGCATCCTGTATCCTGCATTGAACATAGATTGGCGCTTCATTTCTTATATGATAGTATACATGTTTCAGTGTCATTCTCCCA
>SJYW01048649.1:419835-447758 GCA_006410735.1 Raphicerus campestris
TGTGTGTGTGTGTGTAAAAAAAAAAAAAGCATAAAATTAATCCTTTCAATAATTTCCAAGAGTACAGATCAGTATTGTCAACCACAGGCACATTGTTCTGCAACAGATCACTGGGAACCACGCCCTTCACTCTCCTGCCTGAGTGAAGCTCCACACCCACCACACATCAGCTCCTTGACTGCTCCTACTTACAGCCCCTGATACACCTTCTATTTTCTATTTCTACAAATTTGATCAGATACCGCCTGTAAGTGGAATCATGTAGTATTTGTCCTTTTGTGACTGACTTATTTCACTTGGCATAATGTCCTCCAGGTTTGCCCATTTAGCATATGACTGGATTTTCTTCTTTTTTAACGTTGAATAATAGTCCATTGTAAGTATATACATTTTCTTCATTTGTCCACTGATGGGCATTTAGGTACTACCTTTTGCTTACTGTGATTAGTAACCACATGTGTGCAAATGTCTTTTTGAGATCCTGTTTTCAGTTCTTTTGGATATATACTCAAAAGTGAAGTTGATGAATCAGAGCAATTCTATTTTTAATTTCTAGCACCTTCCATATTGCTTTCCTTGGTGACTGTACCATTTTGCATTCCTGCGAACAGGGAAAAGGGTCCCAATTTCTCCACATCTTTGCCAACATTTATTGTCTTTAAAAAAAAATAACAATCACCCTGACAGATATGAGTTGATATCTCATTGTGTTCTTGATTAGTGATAATTAGTTATGTTAAGAATACTTTCATGTGCTTGACAGTGCTTGTATATTTTCTTTGGAGAAATACCTTTGTATTTCTTTGTATGAAACATATTTCAGTATTTCATATTTTCAATAATTTTTTTCCACAACTTTATGAGGTAGGTGTTATTCTTGTTTTTAAGTAAAGAAACTGAGGCACAAGGAAACTAAATAGCATATTGTTTTTCTCAGTTATGAATATATATTCTTATCAGATTCTTTCCTGTTACAGGTTTTTACAAGATATTAAATATAGTTGCCTATGCTATGCAGTCGATCCTTGTTGTTTATGTATTTTATATATTGTAGTGTGTGTATGTTAATCTCAAAATCCTAATTTATCCCCCCTCTCAGTTCCCCTTTGGTAGCCATAAGTTTGCTTTCAAATCTACGAGTCTATTTCTGTTTTGTAAATAAATTTATTTGTATCATTTATAGATACTTCATATAAGTGACATATGATATTTGTCTTTGTCTGATTTATTTCACTTACTATGATAATCTCTAGTTCCACCCATGTTGCTGCAATGACATTATTTCCTTTCCTATGGTTGAGTAATATTCTATTGTATATATGTATCATATCTTTATCCATCCACGTGTCGGTGAACATTTAGGTTGCTTCCATGCCTTGGCTATTGTAAACAGTGCTGCTATGACAGTTTCTCAAAAAATTTAAAGAGAGTTTTCCTGATAATGGAAACATTGTGACCACAATAGATTTATGTAAATAGCGCTGCTCTGAACACTGGAGTGCACATATCTTTTCAAATTAGAGTTTTTTCATCTTTTTTGGATGTGTGCTCAGCAGTGGGATTGCTAGATCATATGATAGGTCTGTTTTTAGTTTTTAAGGAATCACCATACTGTTCTTCATAGTGGCTGTACCACTTTGCATTCCTACCAATAGTGTAGGAGGGTTCTCTTATCTCCCTCTCTGGTATTCATTATTTGTAGACTTTTTGATGATGGCCATTATGATTGGTATGAGGTGATATCCCATTGTAGTTTTGATTTGCATTTCTCAAATAATTAGTGATGTTGAGTAGTAATAGAATCTAAAATTTCTTGTATTTTTACCTTTCCATATAATGTATAGATTCTTCTTCTGAAAACCTGTTTAGGTGCAGATGTTTCTGAAGAAAGAATAAGGCTCACTGATCAAAGAAAGGATGCTCACTACTGATATCTTAAAATACAGAAAGATTTCAATGAATATTGTTTTGAATTATGGAAAGAAATAAATATCCACATTCTTTATGAAGCAACAGAGAATTTGAATTTCTGACATATGCTAGGTCTTGGTATGGGCTTCAAGTTCAGCTTGGCCATATCACCTAAGCCTGTGGACATTCTTGCTGTGGTCAGCTTTTACACAGGAAGAGATTCAAGAACACACTCATAGGTGCTCCATTTCCTGGTCACAACTTCAACTATCACTCATCACTCTTTCCCTTTGAACTCAATCACATTATCTTAATACAGGTCTACATAATGAGCATTAATTCTTTAGTCAAGAGGGATCTTGCAAATGGCTCTCAAGGTGCAAGTCTTTTCAGTGAATTTCAAGAAGCAGAACTCACTTTTTAATTTCTTTCATGAGGACATCCATGCATGTATGTAAAAATACTTTAATGTCTTATTCTAAGTCAGATCCTAAGCCAGACGCTCCTGTGATAGAATTGTAAAAGTTGGTCTCTTAAAGAGTTAATTGTCTATGGGAAAAATAAGCCTACAGCTTGATCTTGTCTCAGCAAACATGCATATATTTATATATGCAAATAGAAAAAATATGGAAGAATTTATAATAAGGTATTAGTTTTTATCCCTGGACTCTAATAGGCATAACTTCTTTTAATCTTTTCTATAATATTTGTATCTTTAACTTTCTACTATACATACAGATACTTGCTACATAATAAAAGCTTGTTAATTTATTGTTAACTGAAATTTATTGGAGTACAGTTCACAGATAATCACAATGGTATGATCACTCACCTAGAGCCAGACACCTAGGAATGCGAAATCAAGTGGACCTTTGGCAGCATCACTATGAACAAAGCTAGTGAGCTATTTCAAATCCTTAAAGATGATGCTGTGCAAGTGCTGCACTCAATATGCCAGCAAATTTGGAAAACTCAGCAATGGCCTCAGGACTGGAAAAGGTCAGTTTTCATTCCAACCCCAAAGAAAGGCAATGCCAGAGAACGCTCAAACTACTGCAAAATTGCACTCATCTCACATGCTAGCAAAGTAATGCTCAGACTTCCAGATGTTCAAGTTGGTTTTAGAAAAGTCAGAGGAAGCAGAGATCAAATTACCAACATCCACTAGATCATTAAAAAAGCAAGAGAGTTCCAGAAAAATATTTATTTTTGTTTTATTGACTATACCAAAGCCTTTGACTATGTGGATCACAATAAACTGTGGACAGTTCTGAAAGGGATGGGAATACCAGACCATCTGACCTGCCTCCTGTGAAATCTGTATGCAGGTCAGGAAGCAACAGTTAGAACCAGACATGGAACAACAGATTGTTGTTCCCGATGATTCCAAACTGGGAAAGGAGTACGTCAAGGCTGTATATTGTTACCCTGCTTATTTAACTTATATGCACAGTATATAATGAGAAGTGCTGGGTTGAATGAAAAACAAGCTGGTATCAAGATTGTCAGGTGAAATATTAATAACCTCAGATATGCAGATGACACCACCCTTAGGGCAGAAAGCAAAGAAGAACTAAAGAGCCTCTTGATGAAAGTGAAAGAGAAGAGTGAAAAAGTTGGCTTCTAACTCAATATTCAGAAAACGAAGATCTTGGCATCTGGTTGCATCACTTCATAGCAAATAGATGAGGAAACAGTGGAAACAATGATAGATTTTATTTTGGGGGGCTCCCAAATTACTGCAGATGGTGACTGCAGCCATGAAATTAAAAGACACTTGCTTCTTGGAAGAAAAGTTATGACCAACCTAGACAACATATTAAAAAGCAAAGACATTTCTTTGCCAACAAAGGTCAGTCTGGTCAAAGCTATGGTTTTTCCTACTCATGTATGGATGTGAGAGTTGGACTATAAAGAAAGCTGAGAGCCAAAGAATTGATGTTTTTGAACTGTGGTGTTGGAGAAGACTCTTAAGAGTCCCTTGAACTGCAAGGAGATCCAACCAGTACATCCTAAAGGAAATCAGTCCTGAATATTCATCAGAAGGATTGATGCTGAAGCTGAAGCTCCAGTACTTTGGCCACTTGATGCGAAGAACTGACTCATTTGAAAAGACCCTGATGCTGGGAAAGACTGAAGGTGGGAGGAGAAGAGGACAACAGAGGATGAGATGGTTGGATGGCATCACCACCTCAATGGACATGAATTTGAGTAAACTCGGGGAGCTGGTGATGGACAGGGAGGCCTGGCGTGCTGGTCTATGGGGTTACTAAGAGTCAGATATAACTGAGCGACCGAACTGAACTGAACTGATAGTGATTTACAATGTTGTGGTAGTTTCATGGGTATAGCAAAGTGAAGTAGCCTTACATATATTTATAACCACTCTTTCTTAGAGTCTCCACTGAAGACAGAAGTGCTAAAAAAAAATCCAAAATATATGAATTATAAATGGCTGTTTGATCAAAGAAGAGAGAGGATAATAATCCTATCAGGAATTAGATGGTGGTTTACAGAGGAAATGACCAGTGGCTGATCTGGGAGAATGAAGAGTCTGTTGGTCAGAAAAAATAGTGGAGAAGGATATACTAGGCACAGGGAATGGAGTAAACAGAGACAGGAAGTAATAGGAAATGCATTAGGTGAGGCAAGATATAGGATAGCAAGGGAATAGCTGGAGAGATTAGACAGGGATCACAGTTCAGATTAAGACACACACACTCTTTAGATTCAGAAGTGTTGGCTTCAAACCTGGTTTTGGCACCTGTTGGCTGTGTGAATTTTGGAAAGTGACTTGCAGCCCTTTCAACCTTGGTTTTCTTGTTAGTTAAATGTATACTGTGAAAATGCTTGCTCTACTATTGTAAAGGGTTTTTGTGAGGCTCAAAGGGAGTGTATTAGATTGCAAAGTTTATGCTGTTGTTGTTTAGTTGCTAAAGCAAGCCCAGCTCTTTTACAACCCCATGGATTGTAGCCCGCCAAGTTCCTCTGTCCTTGGGATTTCCCAGGCAAGAATATTGGAGTGTGTTGCCATTTCCTTCTCCAGGGAATCTTCCTGACCCAGGGATCAAACCCACATCTTCTGCATTGCAGGCAGATTCTTTACTGCTGAGCCACCAGGGAAGCCCCAAAGATTATACAGATATATAAATCAAGGTTGCTGCCATTGTCTACAATACCTGTTGGAAATGCCCTACTCTGTTGATAAGTTACTGTTTTCTTGATATTTTAATTAAATTTTGATGCTTATTTGATTTTTCTTTAAATTCTTTTCTCCATTGATATTAGCTCTGAAATGCAATACTGAGAGAATACATAAATATGTATATTTCTGACATTTATTATCCTATAAATTGGTTCTTAACACCCACTGCAATTGACAAGATTTTTCTTGGGAGATGTGGTTATCAATAAAATTTATTCATGAGCAGTCTAAGTGGTGGTGATATGCTTTAATGGGTTGATAAAGGATAGGTAGAGTCTGAGAGCCTGGAGAGAGGTGACAGGACTTGGAAGACTGTGCTAAAGGGTCAAATGTTGATTGTGGGAAAGAGTTAAGTTGGAAGGTGGAAAATATTGAGGGCTGAAAAAGACAGTGGTCACAGATCTGATCAGAATTCTGTGTCTGATATCATGGGATATCAGACTAAACCTGATAATCTAAATCAAAGCTGAATCCTGTGTTGGACATAGGAAAGCGCTTAGACTCAGATTAAATAGGATCTTGGAAGGGTACTACTGTGAAAACTCAAGCAATGGTCTTAAGGAAATGGTCCAGGGTCCTGACCTTTGATTTGGTTTGTAAGGCTTAGGTTTAATCACAAAAGCAAGACATAATGAAATATGAGCATAAGGTCAGAGCAGGCGAGCAGCCTTATCACCCAGATGCAATCCTTTTGTCCTTGGGTTCTTTATGCTTTCAGTTATGGGGATGAGCTGGCCCTGCAGGATTGCTAAGTGGCTTCAGCTGGAGGAGCAGAGGACCTGAAAACCCTGAGCCAGGGGCTATGGTATGGACTCTGCTTGGAAGTTTAGGGACTGAAGGGGAATGTGCCCGGAGGTTTAGTTGTTGAGGGTCAGGTTTTCACAGGGAGAGTGTTTGTTCACTACCTCAAGAGTTCCCTGGATGAAACCTGAAACCAGCCCCCTACGTGGAGGGTAAAGAAAGACTGAAGGAAGAGGTAGGCCACTCCAGATGGGTAGGAGGCAGTTGCAATAAGCACAGGAACTTATATTCACAATGTGTCTTGGACAACCATGAGACAGATAGATCTCTGCACCTGCTTGGTTTAAAAAACCAGGCTTCAAGACATCACTCTCTCAAGGCTGCCTCCTTAAGTGACTCCTAGCATAGGAACAGTGGGCCAATCATACATTTTAAGTACAGGGGAAGAAGTAAGGAACCTTTGATCACTCAGGTCCAGTATGAGGTTCAACTGGTGGTCATGTCCTCTTGATGACTTCTTCCAACTAAAAGATAAGGGGGAATAGTTATGTCATATAAACAAAGTGGTCAAGATTCACTGATGCCTAGTTCGTATTTAAGCTCTAACTCTCAGCTGCTCTCCTATCATTTCATTCTTGACTTTTTCTTGGTGTTATTCCTATATATTATAATGAGCTGGGGGGACCACAAATTGCATCTTGCATTTCTTTATATCCATCACTCAGAACAGAGTTTTGTTTTTCATTGTTCAAAACATGCTACTTTTGGTTGGGTTTCGTTTTGATCTCCCTTTTCTTGCAGTGCCAGTACGAGGGCCATTTATAAGCAAATAAAATTCTCCCCCTTTGGAGATAACAGAAGTTAGTTTATTAGAGTCTTTGTTGCATGCATTCCTTGATATCCCTGATCTGTAATACTTGGTGTAAAATTGTAAAAAGTTCTTTAAAGAAGAGTGTCTACTCACTGCCCCAATTTCTTGATCTCCTGTTTACGTTTTACTCTTCACCATCTGGTTTCTATCTCAGCCACTCCACTGAAACTGTTCTCATAAGGTCACAAGTAACCAAATAATTACTAAATTAAAGTGGTATTTTTGATGTTTAGTTACTTGGCATCTTTGTTTCAACTGACACTGTCTTGTAAACTACTCTCTTGACTTGGAAGATCGCACAAACTCCTTATAATGTAGCTACTCCTTGCAGACTTCTTTTCCTACTTCACAGTGCCTCTGAAATGTTGTGGAAACTCGTTCCATTTTGCATAGTCTTCCTGACTAATTTATTTCAATGCCCTTTTAAACTTTGCTGATGTTTAAAGTTTCTTCTTATACACCAAATATGTTTAATGAAATTTAAACTTGCCTATCTAATTGCTGCCTATGTCTTTTGGACAAGTAGGAAGATTATGTAAATTATATATATAATATTATTATATATTATGTTATAAAATGTATATAATATAATAATATTAATATTATATTGTATAATATATCATTACATATTCTATAAATAATATATCAATATTAATATATTATATATTATATTAATAATTGTATAATGTATTATATAATATATAATACCATTGTATATTATAATATATTATAAACATAATAATATCTTCCTACTTGTATATATGTATAGTGTCCAAAAGACGCTTAAACTTCAGTGTTCCTGAACCGAATTTATATCTGTGGCTACCTTCTGCATCTTCTATGTTGTTCTGTGCTGTTCTTAGTTGCTCAGTCATGTCTGACTCTGCGACCCCATGGACTGTAGCCTCCCAGGCTCCTCTGTCCATGGGGGTTCTCCAGGCAAGAATATTGGGGTGGGTTTCCATGCCCTCCTCATCCTCTGTGTTACCTGGAAACAATGGCCTAGGTAATCACCCAAGCTATAAACCTTATTTTTATCTTCTTTCTTGTCTTTCACATTCAGTTAGGTAATCCTGTCCATTTTTTTCTCCTAATTACTTCTTGAATTTGTTCCCTATGCTCATTCCAGCTACTACTACCTTATCTCTTGTTACACTTAACACTTCCCACTCATCATTTCTTACCTGCTTTGATCAATAGTTTTCCTAACTGTTCTTTAAACAAATCATTTCTCTACACTGCCATCAGGATCACAGACATGTAACATGCTTCTCATAAACTTAATGCTCCTTAAAGGTGATTATTACCAATAGGATAATCCAACTTTCTTACATGATACACATATCTTTTCATGATCTGACTTCTAACTTTTCATGATCTGACCTTTACCTATATCTCTGGCCACAAATATTACCAGTTTCCATGTTATGCTTTACTGTTTAGTGGTTTAAATTTGCCTGAGGTCTCCCAATCTCCTATGCTCTTTTTCCTTTCAAAGTTTACATTCATATTGCAGGGAGGAGAGGTGATAATTTGGAAAATAATTGGAGCGTAAAGACTCTTGAGACTAAATGTTTTATTTTCTTGGTCTTGACAAATAATATGAGTGGTGGAGTGACCTAGAGTCACAACTCTTAAATGTTAATGTGTGTACAAAATAGATGGAGGTCTTATGGAAATTCAGACTCTGACTCCATAGGTCTGGGATGAAGTTTACAGTCTGCATCTCTAACAACACTCCGGTGGTGCTGATGGTCCCAGTATATGGACCACAGTTTGAAGACTAAGGCCATAAGAGCCCTTATGTCCAATATGGCAGCTCCTAGCCAGGTATGACTATTTAAGCTAAAATGAAATAAAATTAAAAACGAATTCTTCAGTTAACATTAGCTACAATGCAGTTGCTAAATAGCCACGTGTGAGTAGTGTTTACCACACTGGACATTTCCATCAATGTGGAAGGTTCTATTGGACATGGTTTTTTATAGAGACAATAATGCTGCACTATACGGTAGAAGATCCGTGTCTATGTCTCAGTTCCGTAATTTACTAGATTTATCAACATTGGATTTCATATCTGTAAACCTCAATTTCCTCATCTAAAAAATGGGATTAATACTGAGAATCTCCTCAGAGGGTTTGGAAAACTTAAAATAGTTAGCAAAAGTGACTGACACATTACAGATTCTTGATAAATCATATTACTTAGTAGTTAAAAGCATGTTCACTTATGGAGCCAGACAACCTAAATTAGCGTCTTGTTATGTTGATACTACCACTTACTTCTTCTGTGAACTTTGTCAAGTTTTAATGTTTCTGTGTTTCAATTTCTTCATCTGTAGTACGAGGATTATAATAGTAGTTAACTAATTTGCAGAGTTTTTAAGAGGATTGAATATCTAAATATTCAGTTTAGATATTGAATATCTAAATTGAATATGTAAAGCTCATAGAACATAAGTACTTAGTGAATATCAACAGAAAAAAGCAATAATTAATTTAGAATATAATGGATGCTCTTTATGTCTAAGTGGTTTAAAATAGGGATTCTTAACCTAGAGTATACATAGGTGAACTTTTGAGAAACTTGGTACCTTGAATTTAAATGCATATATGATATGTGAATTTTTATTATTCCAATATTCATTCATTCCTTAGGCTGGGACCAGGATAAAAAGGAAGGGTTATTTCAAAGAACTTTCATTACCAAGAGAGTTCTTTATCTAACAGTGACTTGCTTTCAACAGCTCACTCACCTTGATGATCTTTTTGACAGCTGATTTTTTACTTGGAGGTTGGGTTCCCAGGAATATGATATTCATTTTCCCATAAATAAAAAATTGCACTTCAGCTCTCTAAGCCTCAGTTTCCTCATCTGTAAACTGGGGCTGTTGGACTGGGTAATCACTGAATAATACTGGAAATCTAATCTATGTTTATGATCCTAAGACAAATGGAGTGCTGTGACTGAAATGGCCACTGTATCAAGGGCTTGGAACAGATTTAAAAGGAAAGCTTGATCAATGTTGCTTTATCAAATCCCTTTATCTCTAAACAGAAAATCTAGAGCAAGGAACTCTTGATACATAGCAGGTGTCTGAGCAGGGACGCACAACTTTCTGTGTAGCAACCTCCCATGCTAAAGAATGTAAATAGAAACCTGCAGGACAGCTAAGCAGTTGCAAGTGGAGCCAGAACGAGGTGACTCAGTTTTTTTCTGCAGAAAGAATGCTTAAGAATACCATAATGCATTGCCTAGACAATGCAGCAGAGTCTGGGGCACGAGCAAAAATCTCTGACGGTCATACTGAGAGTATGCCATCAACTGAAATGTGACATCCTTTATAAAACAAATGAATTTGAGTCTAAGATGAATGGTAAAACAATTCTGCCTTAAACATTCACATGTATGTGATTTTAATTATTTTATCACAAAATATCTATACATAGGCACAGCCTTTGTTTTTAAGTCCAAAGAAAGACCTATACTGTGTGTCATTTTTTTAAAAGAGAAGCTTAAATAGGAAAATCACCTGAATCCAAGTCCTTAGTCATTTTGTTGAAAAAATGATAGTTCCATTTACTTTCTTTTTCCTTATACTGGTGTATGTCCAAATCATCTTTTCTCCATCTCACAATATGCTTTCTTAAGAGACCATTATTCTTTTTTTGTTTGTTTGTTTTATTTCCTGCTAGCAGTTCTAAATGTTTAAAAGTAAAATTCATCATATTGTAAAGATGCAAAGAAGTTAATGATTTTCTAATCTAGATGAAATTCATAAACCATGTAAATCTTGCAAGCTCATTATGACAGGATATTTATATCTGAATTTGAAGAAAAGAAAGGAAAATTTCTGCCCTTGGAATCCTTCTGGTTATCTAGCTTATTTAGTATCACTCTCATGTTCACACCATAATTTTATTCTCAGCTAATATTATTGACCCAAATATTTCTAAGTGACAGATTGCTCCATCTCAGACGAAATGTAAACTGCCTTTCTGTTGACTGAGTCAGGAGTCACACAAAATCTTTCCTGAAACTCTGATTAAGCCCATAGTTGTCATTCATCTCTGTCTTGTATGCAGTGTGTTTGCCTTTCATTTGACCTCTAAACTTGTTAAATTCAGGATGTCATTTTTTTTTTCTCAGTATCACTAGTAATATCTTTAGCTCACTGGTAAATATCAACCATTTGCCAGTCACAAGGGCCAGAGAAAAAAGAGGATGTATACAGAGTTACCTGATGCCTTAGGAGTAGTACATATTTCTCAGAGTTTCTAGGGTGAAAATGAGAAAAAGTAGTTAGTCCCTAACACCATAAGAAGAAGCAATGACAAGCAACAGGACGATGTATGTGGAGAAATGCAAGCGAAGGAGGGCTGTTGAGAGATGAGACTTGTCAGTGAATCACCACCTTAAAGGACTTGTACTGTGGTTATGGGGAAACTTTGAAGTGTTTTAAGCTGTATACTTCAATGTTGATATGTGCATTTAGATAGAAAACCCAGTGGGTGGAAACAGTTAATTTATTCCTGTTTTCTTATTTAACCCACAGACAAGCACTCTGCAAAAGGTCAAGGAGTGCTGTAAGGAGTACACAGAGCTAAAGTGAAAGTGAAAGTGTTAGTGGCTCAGTGGTGTCTGACTCATTGCGCCCCTGGGGACTGTAGCCCTCTATCTGTGTGATTCTCCAGGCAAGAATACTGGACTGGGTAGCCATTCCTTTCTCCAAGCGATCTTCTCAATCCAGGAATTGAATCCAGGTCTCCTGCACTGCAGGCACACACTTTACCATCTAAGCCACCAGAGAAGCCCCTACACACAACTAAGAGGGTATCAAATTAAAAAATGGGTACCAGTTGTTCTGGTTCATTTTTCTTTCCTTGCTTCTTACCTAGGGAATGAGTCAGTGGAAGGAGGGAGTCACCTCCGAAGTCTACGGCAAGTTTTATAAGTAGACGCCAAAGTAATTTTCCTTTCACCATATCTAGAGGCTCATAACCCTCCCCGACTCTTCCCTCCAGCGGGACATATAGCATTTTGTTGCAGACATTGCTAGAGGGGAACATAAAGTGATGCGGATGTACTGCAATCATTTCAGCAGCCCATAGATCATAAAAAATGAAGCCAGAATAATGAAGATCAAGACACGACAATTTAAAGATGGCATGTTGAGCAATTGGAAGAGAAGCAATAAAAGCCTTGCAGTAAACCCAGCAGCTCTGATTCAATTAAATGGACCAAGCATGGGTCAGTTTAGGACATGGGTCAGCTTGGGACAGAGATCAGCACAGGAGTAGAAAGCAGATCAAAACAATGACTCAGAACAAGAGTGATGAGAAGGAACCAGAATACAAATAGGCTCAGATTTAGTAGTGGATGATGACTAGTTAAATGGATGAACAGACAGTAAATGAAGACAGTTCAATCCATAATGCAGACAAATTCTTCTCAAGTAATTACTGTCCTCTCTTTTTAACATAAAACTTCAAATAGAAAATTCTGTAGGTTCTTGAGTGAAACAAAATTATCAAACTCCTCATGCTGTTATTTTCATTGTTTCTTTCCAAAGAGGAGAAATACTGATTTGGGAGTCATATTCCAGGACATTGTTTGAATTATACTTAGGAGAAAAAAATCCCTGAAGTAGAAATTAGATGACTTAGGAAAACTGGCAGCTTCCTGTACCCAATCCCATTTGCCAGAGTTCCTTTCTCTTAGATTTCAGAAGAAACTTCCATCCTCAAATGTCTGTTTTGAACAATTCAATATAAGTTGGTTTAATGACACATTAAACCATGTGTCTGAAAAACATGTGTTTGTGTTAGCACTGAGATCACAGTACTAATTGCTTCCCAGGAGGGTCAGTGATAAAGAATCTGCTTGCCAATGCAGGAGATGCAAGTTCAGTCCCTAGCTCAGGAAGATCCTCTGGGGAAAGAAATGTCTACCTACTCCAATATTCTTGCCTGTTAAATCTCATGGATGGAGGAGTCTATGGGTTAAAATCCATGGGGTCTCAAAGAGACTCAGTAACTAAACAGGAACAAACAAGGCTATTGGTGGTGTTATGACCAGGGAAGCCTAAAATATGAAAATTCTTCCCAGCACATAGCGAAGGCTCCCCACAAGGTCTCAGAGAAATATTTGGCAAAGAAGTTCAGCATAACACTACGTTGTTAGGCGGAACATTTATCTGAAGTCCAAATGGTCTGCATGGCAAGCCTGGACCTGGGTTGGCAGCAGTTGGTAAGGTCAGAGGGACCACTGAGATAGGCCTGGAGGCTGGGGCTTCAGGGACCACCTGGCACCAAGGTGGGCTGGAGGCTGGGTCCTGGGGGCACCTGCCTGGAGCCTGGTGGTACCTGCTTGGAGCCTGGTGGTACTGGGGTGGGCTGGGAACCTGAGTTTGTGGGAGCTGCCTAGAGCTTGTGGCCACAGTAATGGTTCCCTGGGGGAGCCAGTCAGAGCTGGAGTGAATCTGGTGCTGGGTCCCTGATGAAGGCTGGTGTTCCCTTCACTTTCCTTACCTCCACAGCAAGAGTTTCTCTGCGCTGCCTGGTGTTGGTAGAAGAGTGATGGGACAATAAGGGACAGCTGCTTTCCCTACCTGCCTCAGTTGTTGTTGTTGTTGAATTGCTAAGTCATGTCTGACTCTGAGATCCCATGGGCTGCAAAATGCCAGACTTCTCTGTCCTTCACTGTCCCTCTCTCTCTCTCTCTCTCTCTCTCTCTCTATATATATATATATATATATATATGTATACACATATACATATATGAATCAGTTTTATATATTAGATTTTTACTACTTGGATTTAAAATTTTAAATTAAATAGAAATGTGAAAAAGAGGAAGCGATGTGACATGGATTTAGCAGAAAGATTTCCCCATGTGTTCCCCTGCTAAATAAACTCTGCTTGAGATTATTGGAAAATGGCAGATAACTAGAAGAAAGGGTATTCCTATACTGGATGAAGCAGTGAAAACTGGAGAAGTGACTCATAGCCTTTAAATAGGAGCTATTTCAGTTCCCTTTTATTTATGTATATTTTAGTTCAGTGCAAGAAAATATAATATGACTTCTAGATGCTCAACTTATGCTAGAGCAGATTTTGTCTTCTAGTATCTTGAAAACAGGAAAAATAACCAGAGTTTTCTAAATATAGGGATGGGAAGTAAAAAGAGAGAAACACGCAGGTGGAATTAAGAAGGATGAGTCAGTTGGTAGTGAGCTTCAGGGAATCTCTTAAAATTAAATCAGTGCTTCCCACAATACCAAAAGCAAGACATTGAAAACATAATTAGAGTTTAGTAATAAGAATGGGCGCTAAATTTGGTGTTTTCCAGAAGACACCTTGCTCCCTTGGCTTCGATCTAATTTCCTCCTGGAGTAATATCCATATTAAGGCACTTTGTGAAAAAGATACACCCTCTCAAATTTTTTTTTTTCATACTAGAGTAGAAGACTTCTAGATTCTTGGGGAAAATTAAATCTAAACTATGTGAGGTAATTATCACCCTCCCCAATTCTGATTACACCTGCAAAAATATGAAAGATAATAGGTTTTCTTTCACTTACCAATTTCTGGTTTTTCTCTGATTTCTTCCTTTCCTTGTTTCTTACCTCAATGAGGGCATTCAACAAGAGAAATACAAAATGAAAGAACACAAAGTCTTCATTTACAGTATAGTAGTAGTGCTTTTGAACTGTGGTGTTGGAGAAGACTCTTGAGAGTCCCTTGGACTGCAAGGAGATCCAATCAGTCCATTCTGAAGGAGATCAGTCTTGAGTGTTCTTTGGAAGAACTGATGCTAAAGCTGAAACTCCAATATTTTGGCCACCTCATGCGAAGAGTTGACTTATTGGAAAAGACCCTGATGTTGGAAGGGATTGGGGGCAGGAGGAAAAGGGGATGACAGAGTATGAGATGGCTGGATGGCATCACTGACTCAATGGACATGAGTTTGAGTGAACTCCGGGAGTTGGTGATGGACAGGGAGGCCTGGCGTGCTGTGATTCATGGGGTTGCAAAGAGTCAGACATGACTGAGCAACTTAACTGAACTGAACTGAGCTAAGTGGTCTTAGTCTTTTAAAAATTGTATGGAATATTTGATTGGGTTATTTACTTATTCATTTTACTATTGAGTTGCCAGATTTCCTTATGTATTTTGGAAATTAATCACTTATTACATATATTATTTTTAAAATTTTGTTTCCATTCTGTAGATAGCCTTTCATTCTGTTGACTCTTTTCTGTGCAGAAACTTTTTAGTATGATGTAGTCTCACTTATCTAGTTTTGCTTTTGTTGCCTGTGCTTTTGGAATCATATCCAAGAAAAATGGTGCAACAACTTTGGAAAACAAAGGAATTTTCTTGAAAAATTAAAACTAGACCTACCATATGATCCAGCAATCTAATTTCTGAGCATACATCCAAATAGATGAAATGTGGATCTTAGGGGAATATCTGCATTCCCATGTTCATTGCAGCATTATTCACAACAGATAAGATATGCAAACAACCTAAGGGTCCACTGGCAGATGAGTGGATAAAAAACATGTGATAAATAGGCACAATGGAATATCATTCAGCCTTAAAATAAGACGTCTTATTATTTGTGACCACATAGCTGAACTTAGAGACATTGTGATAAGTGAAATAAGCCAGTTATAGGAGGTCAAATACATGATTATTCTTATATAAAGTAAAGTATTTAAAATAGTCAAAATCATAGAAGCAGCAAACACAAAAGTGGTTGACAGAGTCTAGAGGGTGGGAGAAACAGATTGCTAGATGGTTATAAAGTTTCAGGTATGCCCAATGAGTAAACTCTAGAGATCTGGTTTACAACACAGTTTCTAAGGTAACAGTGTGGTATTTGCACACTTTCAACTTTGTTGAATAGATAAATATCATGGTAAATGCTCTTAAAACAAAAACAGAAACAAAAAAACCCCACAAAAACAAAGGGACACAGGTAACTTTAGGAGGTAATGGATATGTCTGTTACCTTGATGGTGAGGATGGTATCATAGATGTTTGCATATGCCCAAATGCCATCAATTGTACACATTAAATATGTGCAATTTTTGTATATAAATATCTCAATAAAGCTGTTAAAATTATGAAATGTTTGAAACTTACAGAAAAGTACAGAGTGATGTTATTACCAACTCACATTTAGCTACTACCTAGTATTTTTAAATATTAACATTTTGTCATATATTCCCTTTTCTTTGAATGAAATAACATATTTCAGAGAAGTTTAAGACTCCTTGTTACCTTCCTTCAATCCCACCTCCTCTCCCCACAGAGATAAAGCCAAATGTCCTGAGTATTACGTTTAAGGTTTCCACGCAGGAATTTTATGAGCAAAGAGAATCTCACTCCTACTGTCATCAGTTTTATAAAAAGGTAAACCACTGAATAGGACAAGAAAACAAAAATAATACCTTTAAGATAAACATTTTGTTTCCAAAACAGTTCCAGCAGAACTATTCAAATCCCTAAAGGATGAATAGGTTTTGACAGCAAGATTTTGCATTCATTATGTCAGCAAATCTGGAAGACCCAGCAGTGGCCACAGGACTGGAAAAGTTCAATCCTCACCCCAGTTCCCAAGAAGGATAGTACTAAAGAATGTTCTAACCAGCGAACAATTGTACTCATCTCCCAAGATAGTAAGGTCATGCTTAAAATCTTGCATGCTAGGCTTCAGCATTATGTGAACCAAGAACTTTCAACTGTCCAAGCAGAGTTTAGAAAAGGAAGAGGAACTAGAGATCAAATTGCCAACATTTGCTGGATTATAGAGAAAGCAAGGGAATTTCAGAAAAACACTATCTCTGTTTCATGGACTAAAGCCTTTGACTGTGTGGATCATGACAAACCATGGAAAGCTCTTAGAGAGATGGGAACACCAGACCATCTTACCTGTCTCCTGAGAAACTTCTATACAGGTCAAGAAGTAACAGTTAGAACTCTGTATGGAACAACTGATTGGTTCAATATTGAGAAAGGAATATGAGAATGCTGTCTGCTATCACCCTGCTGTCTACACTATATACTGAGCACATCATGAGAAATGTGAGAAATGCTGGGCTAGAGGAGTTATAAGCTGGAATCAAGATAGGTGGGAGAAACATCAACAACCTCAGATATGTGGATGATACAACTCTACTGGCAGAAAGTGAAGAGAAACTGAAAAACCTCTTGATGAGGGTGAAGGAGAAGAGTGAAAGAGCTGGCTGAAGATTAAATATAAAAGAAAACTAAGATCATGGCATCTGGCCCCATTACTTCATGGCAAATGGAAGGGGAAAAGGAGGAAGCAGTGACAGATTTCCTCTTCTTGGGCTCTAAAATCAGTGGGGATGGTGACTGCAGCCATGAAATCAGAAGATGACTGCTTCTTGGCAAGAAAGTGATGACAAACCTAGACGGTATGTTGAAAAGCAGTGAAATTACTCTGCTGACAAAGGTCTGTATAGTCAAGGCGATGGTCTTCCTAGTGGTCATGTGACAGCTGGACTGTAAAGAAAGCAGAATGCCAAAGAATTGATACCTTCCAACTGTGGTGCTGGAGAAGACTCTTGAGAGTCCCTTGGACAGCAAGGAGATCAAACCTGTCAATCTTAAGGGAAATCAACCCTGAATATTCACTGGAAAGACTGATGCTGAAGCTTCAGTATTTTAGTCATCTGATGCAATGAACATGAAGTTGGGCAAACTCTGGGAGATGGTGAGGGACAGGGAGGCCTGTCATGCTGCAATCCATGCGGTCGCAAAGAGTCAGACATGACCGGCCAACTGAACAACAACTACAAACATTTTGTTAGGCTCTGCATTTTTTCAGGCTTTTATTCTCATTGATTTAATGAGCCATAGTCACACTCTTCCCACTGAAACTGTGTCCATGGACCAGAGCAAGGGAATCTCCTGCGACAGTGTGCATTAGAAATGCTGAATCTCAGGTTCCACTCCAGGTTGGCTGGATTAGAACCTGCATTTTAATGATAATACTAGAAGATTTATATACGTATTAAAGTTTGAACGCAAAGAGTCGGACATGACTGAGCGACTTCACTTTGACTTTTCACTTTCATGCATTGGAGAAAGAAATGGCAACCCACTCCAGTATTCTTGCCTAGAGAACCCCAGGGATGGAGGAGCCTGGTGGGCTGCGGTCTATGGGGTCGCACAGAGTCGGACACGACTGAAGTGACTTAGCAGACATGATTTTGAGCAAACTCTGGGAGACAGAGTTGGACACGACTGATGCGACTTAACAGCAGCAGCAGCAGCAGAGCAGCTACTCTGAATTTCTGTCTCAGCAGGCTGATGGATCACGATGAGCTGAGAGGTGAATACAGATACACTGTTACTAATAACAAATAAAGACACAACTTTTGGAAAGATTCTAAACTAGAGCAAATTTGAAGTACTTCACACGGTACCATCATGCAAACTGATGTGCATTTCCTGAGTGGGAGGCTAAGAATTGAGATGGGTCCCTAGAGATAGAGATGTGTGCATCGCCGTGTTACAAATATCTCAGTAAGTGTTTTGGAATGCTGTGGGGATAATCATGTGCTCTGTGGCTATCAGAGAGTAAGTTGGTGACTGTAGTAGAGTTATCTCATGGAATGAATAATCCAGTGACTAACTGCTCTCAGAAACATTCCCTCATTGAACAAATATTTGTTCCTCCCTTACACAAGCCACTTCCTCTACTTAACCCCAGAGAACAGTGGGGAACACCACAGACACAATGCCTGCCTTACAGTTTCTCAAGGGAAGTAGATATTTAAGAAGAGATTGGTCAGTGAATCTCAGGGGAAGAAAGGTATGAGTCTTATGAAACAAGCTAGCTAGGAAGATAGATAGATCAATAAATAGATAGAAAACAGATAGATAGATAGATGATTGACTGATAGATAATATATGCTGCAGCTGCTAAGTCGCCCCAGTCTTGTCCAACTCTGTGCAACCCCACGGACTATAGTCCAACAGGCTCCTCCATCCATGGGATTCTCCATGCAAGAACACTGGAGTGGGTGCCATTTCCTTCTCCAGATAATATATAGTCGATCGATAAATAGAAGATACACAGAGACAGAGAGAATGAGAAAATACAGCAGAGGTACTTGCTGGAGTCTGTGTGCTGTATCCAGAGATTAGAAGCATTTGAAAAGTTAGAAGAGAAATATCTGACTTTAACAGAATAAGTGAAATTCTTAGAACATGCAGAAGCAAAGAGAAACCAGACTGTAGAACTTTGCAGGCATTGGCTTTAATAAGATCACCAGACATAACAGGTTTTTAAAAAAACTATGTATTTATTATGATTAGACATAACAGTTCAATAGAGTAGTATGTTATTTGTGACCTGGCTCTTGGAAACTATGATTCAAACACTATTCAGATTTCTTAAGACATAGTATCTGAGTCTTTCAGAAGCAGTTATGCCATCGTTCAGCTGCTAAGTCATTTCTGACTCTTTTTGACCCTCTGGACTGCAGAATTCCAGGCTTCTCTGTCCTTCACCGTCTCCCAGAGTTTGCTCAAAATCATGTCTGCTAAGTCACTTCAGTCGTGTCCGACTCTGTGCGACCCCATAGACAGCAGCCCACCAGGCTCCCCCGTCCCTGGGATTCTCCAGGCAAGAACACTAGAGTGGGTTGCCATTTCCTTCTCCATTGCATGAAAGTGAAAAGTGAAAGGGAAGTCGCTCAGTCATCAAAATCATGTCTATTGAGTCACTAATGCTATCTAACCCTCTCATCCTCTGTCATCCTCTTCTCTTTTGCCTTCAGTCTTTCCCAGCATCAGGATCTTTTCCAATGGGTCAACTCTTCACATCAGGTGGCCAAACTATTGGAGCTTAAGCTTCAGCATCAGTCCTTCCAGTAAATATTCAGGGTTGATTTTCTTTAGGATTGACTGGTTTGATCTTGCTATCCAAGGGACTCTCAAAAGTCTTCTCCAGCACCACAGTTTGAAGACATCAATTCTTCAGGGCTCAGCCTTCCTTATGGTTCAACTCTCACATCTGTATACTACTGGAAAAACCATAGCTTCGAGTATATGAACCTTTATCAGCAAAGTGATGTCTCTGCTTTTTAATACCCGTCTAGGTTTGTCATAGTTTTCCTTCCAAGGAGCAAGTGCTTTTTAATTTCTTGGCCTCAGTCACTGTCTACAGTGATTTTGGAGCCCAAGAAAAAAATCTGTCACTACTTTCACTTTTTCCCTCTCTATTTGCCATGAAGTAATGGGATCATTGCCATGATCTTAGTTTTTTAAATGATGAATTTCAGGCCAGCTTTTCCATGCTTCTCTTTCACCTTCTTCAAGAGGCTCTTTAGTTCCTTTTCACTTTTTGCCATTAGAGTGGTGTCATCTGCATATCTGAGGTTATTGATATTCCTCCTGGCAATCTTGATGCCAGCATGTGATTCATGCAGTCTTACATTTCACATGATGTATTTTTCATAGAAGTTAAATAAGCAGGGTGACTATAAACAGCCTTGATGTACTCCTTTCCCAATTTTGAACCAGTCTTTTGTTTCATGTCTTGACCTGCATTCAGGTTTCTCAGGAAATGGGTAAGATGGTCTGTAACTCCCATCTCTTTAAGAATTTTCCATAGTTTGTCATCATCCATGCAGTCAAATGTTTTAGTGTAGTCAATGAAGCAGAAGTACATATTTTTCTGGAACTCCTTTGCTTTTTCTATGATCCAATGAATGTTGGCAATCTGATCTCTGGCTCCTCTGTCTCTTTGAAATCCAGCTTGTACACCTGGAAGTTCTCAGTTCACATCCTGCTGAAGACTAGCTTGAAGGATTTTGAGAATAACCTTGCTAGTATGTGAAATGAGCAAAGCAGTTTTAGCTTAATTATAAATTGAACCCTAGGCTTCTTCCCTGGTACATAAAGCTGGAAGCTCCCACTCTCTGTCTCTTTCTCAAGGGTCTCAAAGGGGAGTCTCAAATTTCTTTTATTTGAAAAAATGATGACAACAAAGCTAATTTTTTAAAAATGTAATCTCTTCTGTCTACTACTGCTATTTTCCTAGATTATCACTGTGGCAGAGAGGCAAGAAGAGAGGAAGGAAGCACTCAGACTGTCTTGCCTGGTATTAGGGATTAACAATGTAATGGTGTCAGGAAAATACTGTATACATATATTACTATATACAATCTATTATATGAGGATTTCCCTGGTGGCTCAGATGGTAAAGTGTCTGCCTGCAATATGGCAGACCCAGGTTTGATCCCTGGGTTGGGAAGATCTCCTGGAGAAGGAAATGGCAACCCACTCCAGTATTCTTGCCTGGAGAATCCCAGGGATGGAGGAGCCTGGTAGGTTACAGTCCATGGGGTTGCAAAGACTATATACAATCTATTATATAATATGTTACTATATATATGTTATATAATGTATATATTATAATGTATATATAATACATACATGTGTAAATAATGTATGTGTGTTCTGATATTTTCTTTTACTCAGTGGTCCTTCTGTCATTCCAATTTTACTACTCCCTTGGAGAAAGAGTAGACAGCAGAGAGAAAAAAATTCTGGGTTTACTCTCTGGGTTTTGAATTTCAAAAGTCTAGCCCCATTTTCAGAAGAAAAAGCCATGAACATTATGTTTAAGAGGCCTCATAAAAAAAAAAGAGAGAGAGAGAAAATGCATAAGTCTTCCCTGATGATTGAATTAGATGAAAGTCCTTTGTGCGTGAGACAGAGAGTCAGAAGAGAAGTGAGAAGTGCCCTGGGTCCTGAACAAGGTGGCAGGTGAGTGGCTGTTTCCTGGGCTTCCTATAAAGCCACACTTTGGGAAGATAATAAAAATCCCATATATGTTTGAGGGGCCAAGAGCAAAGACATCTTGGATCTTGATTCCCAGGCAGAGTTGAGGAGGTGGCAGAACTCCAGAGAGGGAATGCCTTCACAGAGGATTTAGGCAGGGGGCCCTTAGTCAGCCCAGGGAACTTGCACTTCCCCTGTGTAATACAGTGCAAACGAATAATTCTGATTGTCTAAAGTGGTGCAGAAGTTAGACGGTGCTGTGGCAGGAACTGGTATGGAAGCTCTAGGATGAGTGTATGAAACCACAGGAACTCCTAGACAGCTGAGGATGAGCTGGACCTAAGGCAGCTGCAGGCAGGAAGCATGGATGGCATTGACCCAGCTAGTGGACTGATGGGCTGTGATCCGATGGGAACAGACTCTCATCTGATGCCTGTTGTATGAGCTCACAGGTCATGTTTCACCCTCAGTGCTCTGTAGACCCTCTGGAATTTGTGTGTAACCTCAAAATAGGGAGGGTACTAAATTGCTTAAAATTTAGTTTTCTTCACTCAGTAGAATGAGGACTAAAGTATAAATTCAGTACGTGCAGCAGTTACAAAGTATATAATTCACTAACTAAAAAATAGTTACATTTCTTTATGATCAAAATTATACCTAAAGTTTGTGCTTTTTACAGTAGCTTTCTCAACATTTGTGTAGGATTGAGTTTGGGGATGATGTATATTTAGAGGAGAAAGGAGTTGTCTCTTTTCTCTTGCCTTCTTAACTTAGGGTATTGTGTTATCTATGGTGGAAGCATTTCTGTTCCTGCAGTACACTGAGTCTTTTCCAAATTTGTCCATAAATCTCTCCTTTCTCCACTGTTGACCATTGCTTAGAAATAATGTTCAAGGACACCTTCAATCTCAGATAATACCGTTTCCCACAGAATTCTGCCAGTATAAATGGTTCTATCAGTTCCCAAACCCAATTACCTTCCTTTCTGAGGTCCAAGTTATTCTGGAGGCAAGGATGCAGAAACTTTTTAGCTTAGGGAATGAATACCAAACATGTATAGAGAGAAAACAGATGGAGAAAATATAGGCAAACATGAAAAGAGATGGAAGAACTGAGCTGGAGAGAAGGAAGAAAGTAGAAACGTGAGCACAGATTTTCTTGTTGAGGATGTAAACCAGTTTGTTCACCAGTTGTTTTTCCTGCCAGAAGGAATATATTTTTGATGTGATCGTGCTGTCAAGTATATGCCATACGCAGAGGCTTTGGTGTGAACATGGGAGCATTTAGGAGCAATGCTTAATTTTCTGGGGAGATGGGGCGCTCTTTGCCTTTTTATTTATTTATTTAAAGTTTATTTATTTATTTCTTTTTTGTTGTGGACCATTTTTTAAAGTCTTTACTGAATTTGTTACAATATTGCTTCTGTTTTATGGTTTGGTTTCTTGGCCACAAGGCATATGGGTTCTTAGCTCCCTGACCAGGGATTGAACCTGCACCTCCTGCATTGGAATGTGAAGTCTTAACTGCTGGACTGCCCAGGAAGTCCCTGTATTTGCCTTTTTAGAGTCTTTGTCCTTTGTTGAGGTGGATGTTGTTGCGGGGAGCCCTTATTATNACCTGCACCTCCTGCATTGGAAGGTGAAGTCTTAACCGCTGGACTGCCCAGGAAGTCCCTGTATTTGCCTTTTTAGAGTCTTTGTCCTTTGTTGAGGTGGATGTTGTTGCGGGGAGCCCTTATTATGCTGCTCTGCTCCTGCGTCTCTGGCTGCTTGGCTACTCTTGGTCAGATGGTAATCATAGAGTGGGTCTCCCTAGTGGCTCAGTGGTAAAGAATCTGTGCAATGCAGCAGATGCAGGTTCGATCCCTGGGTGGGGAAGATCCCCTGGAGGGGGAAATGGCAACCCACTTCAGTATTCTTGCCTGGAAAATTCCATGAACAGAGGAGCCTGGCGGCCTACCATGCATGGGGTCACAAGAGTGTCAGACATAACTCAGTGCCTAAACAACAGCCAGACAGCAGCACACGTGCACCATTTCTGCACCTAGAACAACAGAAGCTATTACTGTAATGACAGTGGGAACCCATGTCTCTCGTCCTGTGAAGTTTGCCATGTGTGTTCACCATGGGCACTGCTGCCACTTCCCCACTGGACTTAATAGGGTGCGTGGTGTGATGGGGCCACACGTCAAGAAGACCTGTGGACAACCTTCCATGGCACCCACATGCACCGGGGGAATCACCATTGGTTTGTTTGTGTCTAAGGTCGATGCTTGTCTAGAAACCAAAACCACAGTACCACTTAGAACAGTTTAGAGTGGTCGATGGCAAACCCTGAGGAGGTGGTGAGGAAGGAGAAGAGGTGTGTGTTCGAGGGATCTCTGGCTGCAGCTTTAACATGTGTGGAGAAGCCAGCTCAGCGCTGTCTGCAGGGTGGCACTGACTCGAGCTCTGGTATCGAGTTTCTCATTTTCAGTTCAGTTCAGTTCAGTTCAGGTGCTCAGTCGTGTCCAACTCTTTGCGACCCCATGAATCGCAGCACGCCAGGCCTCCCTGTCCATCACCAACTCCTGGAGTTCACTCAAACTCATGTCCATCGAGTCGGTAATGCCATCCAACCATCTCATCCTCTGTCATCCCCTTCTCTTCCTGCCCCCAATCCCTCCCAGCATCAGGGTCTTTTCCAGTGAGTCAACTCTTTGCATGAGGTGGCCAAAGTACTGGAGTTTCAGCTTTTGCATCATTCCTTCCAAAGAACACCCAGGGCTGATCTCCTTTGAATGGACTGGTTGGTTCTCCTTGNCATGAGGTGGCCAAAGTACTGGAGTTTCAGCTTTTGCATCATTCCTTCCAAAGAACACCCAGAGCTGATCTCCTTTAGAATGGACTGGTTGGTTCTCCTTGCAGTCCAAGGGACTCTCAAGAGTCTTCTCCAACACCTCACTTTGCTACTGCTGCTGCTAAGTCACTTCAGTCATGTCAGACTCTGTGCGACCCCATAGACGGAAGCCCACCAGACTCCCCTGTCCCTGGGATTCTCCAGGCAAGAACAACTGGAGTGGGTTGCCATTTCCTTCTCCAATGCATGCAAGTGAAAAGTCAAAGCGAAGTCGCTCAATTGTGTCTGACTCTTAGCAACCCCATGGATTGCAGCCTACCAGGCTCCTCCATCCATGGGATTTTCCAGGCAAGAGTACTGGAGTGGGGTGCCATCGCCTTCTCCATTTAGGGAGCAAGAAAACAATACAGCTGAGCCGAGAGCTTGGGTGGAGGTGGGAGGAAAGAGAAGAGGCTCCGTTAACCTAGGAGATGCTGCTCTTATTTATTTGCTGAATTTCTGTCACCACACCCTGAACATGTAGTGCCTGTTACACATTTGTTGAACGAATGAATAGTTTGGGGTGAAATGGTTAATTCTACTATAGTTGGAGTAGGAAGTGGCAAATCACTCTAGTATTCTTGCCTGTAAAATTCCATGGACAGAGAAGCCTGGTGGACTGCAGTCCATGGGGGGTCACAAAGATCCGACTGACCAACTGAATATACTATCTTTACTTTCATAATTAAATAATTGTTCATAATAGGTCTATAAACATACAGTCAATTTTTTTCATCTGCAATTCTTTTATTTTTTATGACTAAATTGTCTAATGATTTTGCCGATAACTCAGCCGTGATGCTCAGACAGAAATCTGGTTGATGAAAATAACTATCAGTGAAATAACTCTGTGAACTTTTTTTTAAATTACTGTAGTAATAATTGCTTTACAGTGTTGTGTTAGTTTCTGTTATACAAGAAAGTGAAATCAGACATATGTATACATATACCTCCTCCCTTCTGAACCTTCCTGGTGGCTCAGAGGTTAAAGCATTTGCCTCCAATGCGGGAGACCTGGGTTCAATCCCTGGGTCGGGAAGATCCTCTGGAGAAGGAAATGGCAATCCACTCCAGTATTCTTGCCTGGAGAATCCCATGGACAGAGAAGCCTAGTAGGTTACAGTCCACGGGATCACAAAGAGTCAGACACAACTGAGCGACTTCACTTTCACCTTCCTGAACCTCTGTGCCCCACCTTCATCTCAGCCCACCCCTTCTAGGCCATCCTAGAGCACTGAGCGGAGCTCCCTGTGGTACACAGCAGTTTCCCATTTAACACATGGTAGTGTATCTGTGNAACTGAGCGACTTCACTTTCACCTTCCTGAACCTCTGTGCCCCACCTTCATCTCAGCCCACCCCTTCTAGGCCATCCTAGAGCACTGAGCGGAGCTCCCTGTGGTACACAGCAGTTTCCCATTTAACACATGGTAGTGTATCTGTGTCAGGGCTACTCTGTGAATGTTTTTGTATTTCTGAGAGCATATTCTTAGGCCCCAGAAAAGGAAATCTGCATACATGGCAAGATAATCCCCCCATTTCCTCTCCTCCACAGGGAAGCGTTTGGAGTTCGGGAGGTTTCATTCAGTGACCTCAGTCTCTGTGATCTGATGGTAGAGATGCAGCCATTATTCCTTTATGTGAGAGGAGAGAGCTTTGCAGCGAATGCAGGGCAAGAGGAAACAGCAGTCCTTGGACACAATAATGCCAAGGTCTCATTCTCAAAGAGCAGAAGGAAAACCCTCTCTTTTCTCATGTGATTGTAGAGGAGCTGGACTGCTGCCATCACTGGGAAAAAGCTTCTGCTGGCTTCTGCTCATGGGTGCAGAGCTCTTGGTTTTCCTCAGTATCAGCAGAAGCCTGAGCAAGAGAAAACTTCCATTAACATTTGGCTAAGGTCTGAGCTGGCAGAGTCTGCAATACGCAAGATGAGATAAGTATATTGACTTGTTCCAAAAGTGGAGGGGCTTCTGGGGATGGGGAGCTTTCCGAGGGGAGAGGGGATGAAAGGGTCCCTGCGCAAGGAGAAGGGACTGCTAGTGAGGTGAGGTTAGGGCACAAGGGTATTCCTGTGAGGGGCAGTTTCTCTAAGGGCTTGGACGGAGAAGCTGTATTTTCAAGAAAATGAGTTAAATTAGGTGATGATTCCTAGTCCTGTGTTGTTCTCCTTTTTGATGCTTACTTGATACTCCTGTAAAAGATTATTCAGACCTCTCCTGGATCTCAAGGGCAGAGGATCTTCCTTTGGCCATCTCACTTCATAGGTTACCAGATGTAAGATACTGATGGGCAAATAATCCCAAAGAGCGCTTAAAGCCCATTCTATAAACTTCCCCTACCAAGACAGACAGTTGATACGCGTTAATCCATCTTTCAAGATAAAACCAGCGTTCTCTGTATCTTCTAGTACTTAGACTTCCATCTTCCACTCTCTTTACTGAAGACTATGGTATTTTATGGGTCCAAGGGATTCACACATCAGAATTTTTATTGCTTGTAGTTTCAAGGGAACTGAAACTTAAAGAGAGCATTAGCCTTTCTTTTTCCATCTAAATTATACCCTTAAATAACATTCCTAAATGAGAATTCCAAATATCCTAAAATATAAGAAGATAAAATTAGAAAAATTAAAAAAAATCTATTTTGTGCAAGCTGTTAGAATTTCATTAGGCAAACTTCTGTTTACTTTAGAGTTATTTTTCATTTCCTATATATTGGGTATGTGGCCTTATTTTCAAGATCCCATTTTGTGTACCTTTAAGCCAGTATTTTTCTTTGCATATATTCAGTGCCTTTTTTTTTCTTTAGTGGGAAGCCACAACTATTATATACATTATATAATTATATGTGACACTTCTTGGCTATTACAAATACAGTTGACAGGCCCTCATCAACTTGTTATCCTGCCTGTACAGTGAAAACATGAGATCAGACTGTTATTTGAATCTAGTTTCTTCTTACCATTTATGTTCTTTTGTAGGCAATTGATGTTTCCTTAGCAACAATATTAAGTTAAATAGTTACTCAAGGGCTTTCTTCAAGGACTGTATTCATTTTCATCTTAAAAAATTTTTTTTCCCACAAGTTTGCTTTGTTAATTTTGGTCCTTACCTTAAAGTACTAGTTGTTTTTAGTGTTACACTCGCATTCACAATTTGCAGGGAAATCAATTTTTAAACCTCTAGAATTTCATCTAATGCATGTCATATGGTCACTTGGATCATGGAAGGGACTCTTCATGGTACTTTAAGTATGCTTTTTAATTGTATGCAAAAGAATCCAATATTTGTAAATATAATTCTTAAACCCAATCATCTTGAAGTTAGCTTAGTCAGTAAGTAAGTATAATACTGGGGACAATTATTTTTTGTATCAATGGGTTGTTTCTTAAAATTAATCTGATTAAAGAAAAGATAATCTTTTCAACAAATGTTTTTGGAAAAACTGGACAACTATATGCAAGAGAATGAATCTAGACCACTATCTT
>SJYW01048655.1:0-33350 GCA_006410735.1 Raphicerus campestris
CCTTTTCCTATTTGGAACCAGTCTGTTGTTCCACGTCCAGTTCTAACTGTTGCTTTCTGACCTGCATACAGATTTCTCAGGAAGAAAATGAGTAAAGGAGATAAATTATTGTCAGAGAAAGTGTTGACAGAGCAAGCCTGTTGTAAGATATTACTGATTACTCAAGCAGATGTTTGTTTCTTTCTTGAAATAATCAGAAAAAAAAGAAAGAGATTTTTTTTCTTATCAGAATAAAGTGGTAACTAGTTTTTAACATCAAGGTGCCAAAATGTCATATATAAAATGTTGCCAATATTATTTCAGTTATTATCAACAGAAGTCTGAACATGGCTAAATATTTTCACAATTTTCAGGATGGGAAAGTGATATATTAAAGTAACCAAAACAAATTGTATCCATTATTATACTCCCCAGAAAAATTATAGATGAATTTACTATTAAACACAGTTTGTAAGCACTTAGAAAAGGATGTAGTTCTCATGGAACAAACCAAGTTGAGCCCATGTTTAATAAGATCACTGGGTAGAAAGACAAGAAAAGTGCTACAATATAATACATCCTGATCACAGCATAATATACTTTAGATGAGCCTATTAGTCTTAGCTGTAAACAGAATCAAATTCTGACTGATTAAGAAACTAAAGCAAAGAAATAGTATAAAGGTTATCCTAAAAATAGCTGATTAAAAGGAAAACAGTTTTTCCAAAAGACTAAAGCATCAGTCAGAATTTGGTAGGAATGGAGAATCAGACTGAAGATCAGGTGCCAGGCATCTAGCCCAAAGCCAAGGCATAGGTTTAGGCTTCTGAAGAAATCACTCTTGCCAGAAGTACCTATGTGAGATCACTGATCATGTAAAAGTTCTCAGTATTTTAATTTGTTGTTCAGTCAGCCACTTGTGTCCGACTCTTTGCAACCCCATGGACTGCAGCACACCAGACCTCTCTGCTCCTCACCATCTCCCAAAGTTTGCCCAAGTTCATGTCCATTGCACTGGTGATGTCATCCAGCCATCTCATCCTCTGACACCCTCTTCTGCTTCTTAATTCCTGATTTTAGTTTAGGAATGCACTGTTGTCTAGTGGCTAAGTATATGAGCACCAACATAAGAGAGTTTAGACTTTGAATCACTCTCCTTTTAGTTAAGTAATCTTGAGAATCATTGGTTTCCCTGTCTGTATCACATGAATCGAAATAACTCAGCTAACGTGGTAGCAAAATATGTCAACCTGCTTTACATAAAACTTGACATAATAACTGGCAAGGAGAATTAGCAATATTGTTGTCAATTTACCCAATTTTCACCAGCAAAGTGGCTGAAGCAATGTTTAGCATTAAAATGTATCCATGGTCCACCGAAAAGTGAATAATGTTGTTACCCATTTTATTTATTAAGTAATGTAGAATACCATGTTCAACTCTGGGTGTTATTTTTTAGAAGCAATTTTGAAATCTGGAAATGTAATATTTGATATTTAAAGGAATGTCATGTAGAAATAGAATAAAACAGTCTGTATAGTTCCATATGTGAAAGTGGGAACTAATGTGTTGGTATTACACGGAGATACACTTCATATCAATATAAGAAATTCCTAATGATTATGGCAATAAGGTGTTCTTTCATATTCAAAAAGGAATATAAAAGCTTTCTTTGAATAACTGATAACTACACACATCTTCCCAATGGATCAGAAAGTAAAGAATCTGCCTACAATGCAGGAGACACAAGAGACGGTGGGTAAGATCCCCTGGAGAGGAAATGGCAGCCCACTCCAGTATTCTTGCCTGGGAAATCCCATGGATAAAGGAGGCTTGTGGGGTGGTAATGAGTCAGATGAGACTGAGCATGAATGCACACCACATCCTGGTAGCACTATGTAGAAAAATAGTTGACTTTTGTATCTTGATCTTGTATCTTGCATATGACTGAGCCACCAAGCACACACACAGCATCTGCAACCAAGAGTTAAATAAGAATGTTTAGATATATTATGGAAGTTCCTATATTTTATTGGATTAAAATTTCCTAA
The DNA here is from genome assembly GCA_006410735.1 of Raphicerus campestris. Taxonomy (NCBI): domain Eukaryota; kingdom Metazoa; phylum Chordata; class Mammalia; order Artiodactyla; family Bovidae; genus Raphicerus; species Raphicerus campestris. The sequence goes on from SJYW01048655.1 coordinate 2,031, forward strand.
AATAATCTCCCATGATGAGTGAATTGTTTTAAAAATAGTCACCTATATCAGTGAAACATATTATACCAGTTAACTTTGAGAAAAATGAGATCAGTGCAGCAAATTAGCAATACCCCATAAAATACATTTACATTTTAAAAAGTGTTTGTAACACAGCAAATATCCCTTCTCTTAATTACAAATTTCTAATAATGCTTCAAGAAAAATAATGATAAAATAAAACAATTCTAAAATTATATTTTGCTTAGGTGGTCAGCTTTGGAGTTTTCTGCTAAGAGGAATGAAAAACAACCTTTTACACAAAAATAAAGATCAATGAATCTTTTAAATGTTTCATAAAAACATGAAATTTTATCAGAAATTTTAAAAGATGATTGAGGATTTCAAAAATTTGGAACACTTTATGAAAGTTGATATTCATACTAAATTTTACTATTTTCAAGTAGCAGCATAACTTAAGAAAAATAAATTTCTAACATGATTTTTTTTAATTTCTTTCTTTCTATTTTAGTGACTTTTTTAAAAAGAAAATTTTTTTTCTGTCACATGCAAAAGAATTCTGGTTTCAGAAAAGTAAAACTGTAAGTATATAAAATTAGTATCCTACTGATTTTCAAACAAGGTTCTTTTCAAGTGAAGAAAGTACACAAAAGGTTGTTTTAGTGTATAGGAAGTCCCATTTTCATCAAACTTCTTTGTAAGGAAATGTGTTTAAATCTAAGAATATTTGGGTAAATAATAGAAATAAACATGTAAGATTATCCTACCAGTCTACTAATCTAGGGGAAGTTACTTCTCTACAAAACAAAATCAAAGATTTCAAAGAACAAACAAACTATGCAGAATAGAGGGAGAAAAGCTTAATAAAGTATGGTGTTTCTACTTTGAATATTGCACTCAAAAATCCTGTGGTTTTGAATAATTTGCCTTTTTCTCCATTCTTTCTCTGAAAACTGTACATAAAATATCTTCTGATTACACTATGCCACTGTAAAGATGTTAGCATTCTGTGAGTCACTACACAAAAATAAGAGTATTATTATTTTGTATTATGATTACAGAAATCAAGTATCAGAGCTACAGGCTGGGTTAGTGCAGCAATTTTCTGAAGCTGCTTTCCATGTTAGTAACTCAAGTGCTCAGAATTTCAGACAAATGAAAAGTTTAAGGTGAAGAACAATTACCAATCTTGCCAAAGTTAAACTCCACACCTAATATGAATATTTTTCAGATGTTATTTTAGTGCATCAAATATATATTGAGAAAAATGAAAAAAATAAGCATAAACATTAAAGTAAGCATCTGACCTTCATCAGAAATGCTACACTACTGTCATTTATCTCACCTTTTCTGATCAATAACAGTCTATGGGAAATCATAAAAATAAAGAACAAATTCAATCTCACAATATAGTCTTTATGTGCATTGTTTCTAACATCTCAACAACCTTCAAGTACAATACTACTATGTTCATTTTGAGAAGGAGGAAATAGGTTCACAGTAGCTATAACTTGCCTTAGAGAATATAGACACCAAGGAAGAGAAATGTGTTTTACTTCAGGACTCTGTTACTTTAAAATCTAGGTTTGTCTTACTTCGAGTTTTATTATTTTTTAAGAGACCATAGTATGTCCATATCCAGCTCATGGATTCTCATCTCTGACTGTATAAAAACCAGTGTGAAAAGATAATTTGCTTCTCTAGGCCCTTACACTCCATGTCATTCTGTCCCTAAAGGCATCCTTGAAGATACTCAGCCATGGACAGAGCTGTCTGTTTTTCTTTTTGTTTTCTAATCACCCATTAGAAAATGTAACAGGATGACTAATTCTTATTCTAAAACAACATCTACAGTCCCAAATGTTGAGACATCAAATGCTTTATTTTCAAAGATATGGTACTCATAACTAAAGATGTCTCTGGATGTGCCTATCAAATTTATTTATAAGGAAAATAAATTTGAAAAGTAAAGAAAAGGAAAATAATCACAGAACATAATCATGAGAAGTAAGACAGATATAAAGAGGCTATAGACTGGCTATCTAAGAGAAAGACAGTCTTGGGATGTAGGCCAAAAGAAAGCTGGAGGACAAAAATAATAAAGACAAGTATATAGTAGGCAAGCAGTATTAAAGATATGTCCTGGTGCCTAATTGTCAGGTACCTAAACGTGCCTAACGTAGACTGTCACTCTGCACTGGAGTACAATGAAAAGTATGTGCAAGGATAACTGCTATGCTGTATATCATCTTAAATAAGAACGTCTTTTCTGAACTTAAAATGATTATTTCTAACATACAGCAATTCAAATGGTTTTTGTACATAGCTATATATTTATCTATTGATCAATCTATCTATACATGTAACTGATAAGTTCAATTTGATCATAGAATCTAAACAATTTTTAATTATTAATAACAGTTTTTTGTTTAAAAGTAGAAAATAAAATTATTCATCAAAGTCAGAAGCATGAGCAGGAAAACATTTTGTTTTGTTTTGTTTAAAAAATACAGACCTCTTTTCTCTAATAAACAAATATCACTCAGCTCAAGTTATATCAGTTTTCTTTCAATCATCACATAAGGTACTAAGACAACCACATACATGATTCTTTTCTATATTTGGTGTCATCAAAATGCTCCAATTGACTGAATATATTATGGAATTTTGTTGGCAAGAGCTTATCCTACAACCTCCAAATTCCTCACCCAACCATCTGCTTTTCTTGGTCCTTAGTCATTAGGAAAAAAAAATACAATTTTTTTCAACACTCATATCTGGCTAAACTAATAACAGATTTCCACTGGCTTCAGAGAATACTCAGCATAGAGATTCTTACCCATGGTGTGCAAAGAAAGATATGAAAATGATTCATAGAACTATAACAATGAAATAGTATCATCACTGGGAGCAGATACAGATACCTTCACTTTTCTACACTCCATTTTCCAGTAAACTAAGGCCAAGCAGTCTCAAGTACTGAAACACCCTGCAAAATAAGTTATTTTCCAGAACAGATGAGATGTACAATGATATACTCTAGTAAATATGTTTCTACATATCACTCAGTTGATTTGACAGTATATACATACTGCAAATCAAGTTCACCCTTGTAAATCTATCACTTCAAATTATTACTGGCCTATATACCCATGATTTAATCACAATCAACACACTGGCCTTTATTCACATCTACTAGCTGTTTTCTGCTAACTTTTTGTAACCTATTCTTTCTCTAAAAATATCATTAATTTTCATATACTCAACATTTATAAGTATGAGGCATACAACAAAAGTAATTAATTTTTATATAATTAATATAAAATTATATAATTAATTTTATAATGATAAATGTATAATTATTTTAGGTTTTTATAGGGATTTATAATTATTTTAGGTTCATTCAGTCACCAGCAAGCTAATTAAGCCCTTCTCTGTCATCTAGTTGTGCTTAAACTAAGATATAATTTTGGTACTTAAGCAACTTCCACCTCTTTAAATAGGAATTATATGAGCCTGTATATTCTTCTCTTCAAATGAACTGTAAAGGCTTCTTAAACAATAGAAGTTGTTATTTATTCAGTATCCCAAAGTTCCTTTAAAAACTCAAACACAATCTCTATCCTGATGGTGAAAAGCATAAATTGACCATGGGAATGACCACAATCATACCTTCTTCCAGCCATGCCGTACTCTTGCTTATCAATCATGAGTTCTTCTTCATCTTTGAAATAATTCTAGGGCAGATATAATTCTGTTCATCTTTATTTCCCTCCAGGATTCAGCACAGTGCTTGGCCCATAGAACAAACTATTCAAGAAATATATTTTCTTGACCATGAAGGAGAGAAATTAGCTCAAGTAGGCCTCCAAATGGATGTTCTTTAATCATCTATATGTTAATAAGTTTTGTGATTCTGTCATATTTCTGTATGTCTTATTCTACATAGTAATAATAGTAATAGCATACTTTTTGTTACTTTTCCTTTTGAGTAGAGGCATTTGATCAAAAATATCTAGAATTACAAACAAGTATTTAGCACTCTGACAAAAGAACATTAGTATTCCATTCAGATGGCAACCTTTATAACTGAGAATTACAATAAAGTTCTGCAAAAATAGTCTACATCAGTTCCAGTCAAGGCATTTTTGGACTTACTGAAAACACTTTCAAAATGGCTCCACTGGTATATGGGATACTGATAACTGTTGGACTAAGTGTTTATGGTTTTCTGCAATCTCAACTACTTTAGAGAACTTACTAATCATCCAAAGTTACTCCTTATGAATGATTGCAGCTTTCTTTCAGGCATCCAATGCAAGCCTCATTGATTCTCTTCATGATTTATTAAGCCAGGGCACTTTTGTGGTTAAGAGACAGAATTCAGATTTATCTGTAATATCTTTTGTAATGGTTTTGTAAAAAGCTTTATGGAAGAATATGAAGATGTATTTTGCCTGAATTAAGTGTTTACATATTCAAACAAATGTGACTTGTTTTACAACAATTTCAAACTACTCATAGCTGATGCTTGCATCAAAAATAGAATTATTTGACTTTAGAATATGACTAAAACATTTGTACAAATGTATTGCCTATATAGTCTATATTGTTTTCACTAGGGCTTGGTTGGAAAGAAGATGCTCCGATCAATAATGACCAAGCCCTGGCAATCATGTGGATTAGAATACTTGAGAAAGACCATGGAAAACAAGCATTTATGCTTCAAGAGTATACTTTTATACCTTTTAAGCAATTTGATAGGCCATTGGCTTTAGAGGGACGTGAGAACCAGTAGTGAACACTCTACCATGAGGAAAAGTATCAGGAAAGGAAATATATCCCTGGAAGGACAGAGAACAGTAGAAAGAAAGATTTTGGCTCAGTAGAACTTGAATAGTCCCTAAAGAACTAAAGAACAACCCAACTGTTTGCTGATACAGCAGAGCAGCAATCATTGGAAATGTATAAAGTAAGCTCCTGATCACAGTCAATAAACAGCTCTGCCACTTAGTATATAACATCAATGTTAGACTCAAAGCCTGGCTGAATTCATCTTAAAAATAATAATAACACCCCATAGATTTCTTTTTAACCTATCAAGGATTTCAAATTCTGTAAAGGTCCTCCATTTACATAGGAACTTAAATGACTCCAACAGAAAAGGTCAGATGTCTATAGAAGCTGAAAGCCTGGCATAATTTGCAATCACTGCCTTTACTGCTTCCACGAAGATTATGGATACCTAATGGCATCTAAATCTGAGGATAAAGAAATAGTAAGATTGTAGTGGCTATCTAAAATTTTTGGGTGAAAGTATGCAAAAGAAATACATATTAACTTTGCCAATATGTTTTGCTTTTTTAGAAAAGAAACAAAGGAATCAGGAATTTACTGGTGTTTCCAACAAACAGAATGTTGGATGGAGGAAAGATTTATACCTAAGGTAGAATAATGATGGAAGAGATGGGAATTCTGGCATTTTCTCTGTTATTGAGATATCAATGTATTTAACTCACTATCTAGAGAAAGAAACTGAAGGAGAGAAAGAGGAAGAGGCAGAGAAAGAGAGAGAGACGTCCTGTGGGTTTTTCCCTTCCCTTTAAGTACACCTTATTATTTTCTTGATTATTTTACTTGATATCACTGTATCCCACCATTTCATTTACTGTGAGTTTTCTTTTTTAACTTTTAAAATGCCACTGTCTTTGGAATGGAAGAAAATCTAAAAAACATGGAAAATAATACTTTGAAAAGACCACCAATAGCTTTATTAGAGAAAATACTACCCTTTATCTTCAACAGTTTAAATCTGAAAATCAAGCCACAACTGCACATTGGCCCTTTTCCCCCTAAAAATGAAAAATCAGTGTGTAGTATAAGCACATAATTCAGAAATAATATTGTGATCACTGCTTCTATGAAAAAGTTAATGAAAGTTGGGCCTGCTGTGAAGAGAACATTACTTTATGAACAGTAGATATAGGGAGACTTCATAATAAATTATAATTAACCTTTTCATGCATTTCACAAATAGCACTGATTTAGACAGTCATTTTCTCTGAGGAACAATATGCTTCACTCAGAATATCTAAAACATATAAATAAAGCTGAATAAATTTGAACTGACCATTAGATCTAGGCTATGCAAAAAACTGAATGTAGAATTCAGTAGAAGCAGAACCAAAGAAAGAGGACTTCTGATATTTTTGTGAGTTTATAAACATTTTATAAGCTGATTAATTTGCTTGCCATTCTTGCCAGCTGTCATGAGTTTTCTTTCTTGCAGTCACAATGATATAAATATGGCAGTTTCATTTTGGATGCAAAAAATGAATCCAGGTCACTAAGTAATATACAGTTAGGGCAGATTACACCCTCTGGAACTCTAGGAAGAAGCTCAATTCCTTGCTTAGGTTTTGACCAGTAAATGACCCCTGAGCCAGTGTCTTAAATTGTCTGAGTCTATTTTATCATTTTTAAAAGCAGACACAACAAAACTATTTTACTATTCTTATGGATGTGTCAGCAAACAATAAGAGTGTACATTATACAGCTAGAATATATTAAAATTTTATTAAAATATAAGATATCAGGATTAGTTCTGGCATCCTAAATCACTTGCTTCTCTAATACTGAGGCCACTTGAGTCTACTCCTGAAAATTATGAGTGCGTTTTGAGGATAGGAACTGCGACTGCCAGCCTCTGCTGCTGCTGCTGCTGCTGCTATGTCGCTTCAGTCGTGTCTGACTCTGTGCAACCCCACAGACGGCAGCCCATTGGGCTCCGCCATCCCTGGGATTCTCCAGGCAAGAACACTGGAGTGGGTTGCCATTTCCCTCTCCAATACATGAAAGTGAAAAGTGAAAGTGAAGTCACTTAGTCGTGTCTGACTCAGCGACCCCATGGACCGCAGCCTACCAGGCTTCTCCGTCCATGGAAGTTTCCAGGCAAGAGCAGTGGAGTGGGATGCCATTGCCTTCTCCGCTGCCAGCCTCTAAAAGGATTTTATTTAAACCCTAAGAATGCAATCTTCATTCATTCAGTAAATATTTACTGAACACCTACTATTATGTACCAGGTATTGTATTAGTTGCTGTGTACAGTAATAGATAAAATAGACATAATTTTTACCCTGACGGAGATGTCATCTAATGGTGAAGCAAACTATTCATAATAATTTTACTTAACAGTTCCTCTTGTGAGAAAGATTTTCCTATGAAAAGTCATTACATTTTAAATTTAAGCCTATGAACAATTTATAAAACCCCAGAAAATTTAGAATCATTCAGTTCTCTTCTTTGGATTAGGTTTTTGATTTCCTAGTATGTAAAGACTAGGACAAAGCATAAAGCAAACAATTTATATATGTATGTTATCTAGACTTGGACAAAAACTTGCTTCTGTAGTCTACCAAGACAAAGGGGAAAAAATCATGGAGGCTGATTTATAGCTTCTAAAATCACCCTACTAGTAGAGATTCATCAAGATCAACTGAGCAGTCATCCAACCAAGTTAGTGAAAGTCAGAACAGTGCTGACACAGCGCATCTTAAACTCAAGAATGATAGCACTGGATTGGTGGCTAAGAGAAGGGATATCACATTTGCCTCAGTAATAGCTCAATTAACCAGAAATTAAAAGAAAGAAGACTACGTACAATCCGTTTGTCTGATTAACATAAGGCTAAACAGAAAATTGTCACAGCAGGAAATTTTCCATCTTTCCTTTTTACTAAGTGATGATTGAATTTTTTTGTGTGATTCAGGTTCCTGCTGTGCTTCAAATTCCTTAATTTGTCTGTGAACACTCATTGGAAAAGCAATTTTACATTAAAGACAAAAATAATATTCAGAGGTATTTCATACTTTGTGAAAAAATGGCTGATAATTTTGAAATATAAGATGGGAGAGACAACATAATGTACTAAATAAGCAGGTATTACAAAGCCAGACTTCTTGAGTTCAATGCAACTCTCTGAATTCTTAGGTGTGTAAGACTGAACAATGCTGCAGTTTCTTTTTAGACAAAATTAAGATTATTGTATTAACTACTTCATGAGGTTATTATAGGAAATAAGTTAGTGAACACTTAGAAAGGACATTGCCAAGGACAACAAACGCATCATATTTATTATATATGTTTCTTAAAAATGATATGCCAGAGACAAAGAATTCTTTTAGGTGACTCACAAATGCATTTTTGAAGCTGAATGAAAACAAAACAAATAAAAAACTTCAAAAATATTTTGAGTAATAACAGTGTCTTTAGAATAAATAAATGGCCCTTTCAAAAGTGATCACTTGGAGGAAAACATTAATTTGAATGCATAAGTAGAAACATAATTTTTAGATGCTATTTCATTTCTCTTGAATCACACCTTATATGATGTCCTAGATCTGTCTGCTAATCATATCAAAGATTTTGTTTTGTTATTTAACTTCATCTGGAACAAAAAAGAAGCTTTGAAGTTAGATGACAGAAGTGAAACTTAGTACATTAGACACAATAAAAGATTCTTATTTTTCAAGCTAATAAATTGTCATTAGCTTTGTAGCTAAAATAAAAAATGAAAGAAGATAAAGTTCAATTATAGGGGATCAGAGCTGGAATTCCAGAGAAGGCAATGGCAACCCACTCCAGTACTCTTGCCTGGAAAATCCCATGGACGGAGGAGCCTGGTAGGCTGCAGTGCATGCAGTCACTAGGAGTCGGACACGACTGAGCGACTTCCCTTACAATTCATTTTCATGCATTGGAGAAGGAAATGGCAACCCACTCCAGTGTTCTTGCTTGAAAATCCCAGGGACAGGGGAGCCTGGTGGGCTAACATCTCTGGGGTCGCACAGAGTTGGACACGACTGAAGCGACTTAGCAGCAGCAGCAGCAGCAGCAACAGCAGCAGCAGAGTTGGAATTCATGAAAAATACACAAAAATATAGGAACACTAGAATCATTTAGCTGTTGAAGGTAAAGAATAAAAAATTTGGAAGCTTAATGCTAATAACAAATTATGAGAAACTGGCTAATTTAGAAACTTTTTGTTTTTTAATTTCTTGTAATCTATTTTCCCATGGCCAGAAAAACAATGGGGAAAAAGGGAATTTATTGAAATACCTGTGTGTGTGTGGAGGGGGGCATGGGGGACTTTGTTTTGTTTATTCATACAATGCTAAGTAAACAACTATTTGCTTAATTTTAATTTTATTTGACATGTTAGTTTGTGGTTTTATCACTATCAGAACCAGATTTAATTGTAGAATTTTTAAATGTGCAATTAATACATGTACTTTATCATATAATGATATCAAGGCATGAAAGTTATTCTAAAGGAAGAAACAATATAGAACTCAGGAAGAGAAAAATGTTAAGTGGATTTAATGGTTGTCGATTTGCATAATGACCCACTCCTACCACTTGACACATGAAAGTCTTGGGACTATGAGGCAAGGCTAGCAATGCTGCCATCATATTCTATCATTCTCTTCCCTCACTCCCTCTTTCCCAGTCACTTTTGCTTGACTCATTGCTGTTTCTTGAATTCACCAAAAATCCTGCTATTTGAGTCAAGGTTCTCCAGGAAAACAAATATACTCCTCTCCTATTAGTGTGTGCATGTATATGTGTGTGTGTGTGTATTTTATATTTTATATATATATATATATATATACACACACATATATACATATGTATATATACACAGAAATATGTATGGTGACAGAGAGAGAAATTTTAATGAACTGGCTCATACAGTTGTAGAGATGCAAGTCCAAAGTCTTCAGGGAAGATGGTAGACAGAACCCCACAGAAGAGCAGCAGTTTAGGTTCAAAGGCAGTCTGCTTGCAGAATCTCTTCTTGCTGAAACAGGTCACTCTTTGTTCTTTTAAGACTTTCAACTGATTGGCTAAGGCCCATTCACATTAAAGAGGGAATCTGCCCACTGATTTAAATGTTCATTCAGTTCAGTCTCTCAGTCATGTCCGACTCTTTGCAACCTCATAGACTGCAGCATGCCAGGCTTCCCTGTCCATCACCAACTCCTGGAGCTTGCTCAAACTCATATCCATCGAGTCGGTGATGCCATCCAGCCATCTCTACCTCTATCATCCCCTTCTCCTCCTGCCTTCAACCTTTCCCAGAATGAGGGTCTTTTCCAATGAGTTCTTTGCATCAGGGTGCTAACGTACTAGAGTTTCAGGTTCAGCATCAGTCCTTCCAATGAATATTCAGGACTGATTTCCTTTAGTATTGATTGTCTTGATCTCCTTGCTATCCAAGTGACTCTCAAGAGTCTTCTCCAACACTACAGTTCAAAAGCATCAATTCTTTGGCCCTCAGCCTTCTTTATGGTCCAACTCTCACATCCATACATGACTACTGGAAAAAAACACAGATTTGACTAGACAGATAATTGTCAGTAAAGTAATTGCTCTGCTTTTTAATATGATGTCAAGGTTGTTCATGGCTTTTCTTCCAAGGTGCAGACTTCTTTTAATTTCATGGCTGCAATCACCATCTGCAGTGATCTTGGAGCCCACAAAAATAAAATCTGTCACTGTTGGCATTTCTTCCCCATGTATTTGCCATTAAGTGATCGGACTGGATGACATGATCTTCGTTTTCTAAATGTTGAGTTCTAAGTCAAGTTTTTCACTCTCCTCTTTCACCTTCATTAAGAAGCTCTTTAGTTCTGCTTCGCTTTCTGCCATAAGGATGGTGTCATCTGCATATCTGAAGTTAGTTACTGATATTTTTCCCAGACATCTTGATTCCAGCTTGTGCTTGGTCTAACCTCGCATTTTGCATGATGTACTTTGCATATAAGAAATAAGCAAGGACAATATGCAGACTTGATATACTCCTTTCTCAATTTGGAACCAGTCTGTTGTTCCGTGTCCAGTTCTAACTGTTGCTTCTTGACCTGCATACAGATTTAACAGGTGACAAGTAAGGTGGTCTGGTATTCCCATCTCTTTTAAGAATTTTCAAAAAAAAAAAAAAAAAGAATTTTTTACATTTTGTTGTGATTCACACAGTCAAAGGCTTTAGTGTAGTCAATGAAGCAGATGTTTTTCTGGAATTCTCTCGCTTTTTTGATGACCCAATGGATGTTGTCAATTTGATCTCTGGTTCTTCTGCCTTTTCTAAATTCAGCTTGAACATCTAGAAGTTCTTGGTTCACACACTGTTGAAGCTTAGTTTGGAGAATTTTGAGCATTACTTTGCTAACATGTGAGATGAGTGCAACTCTGCAGTAGTTTGAACATTCTTTGGCATTGCCTTTCTTTGAAATTGGAAAGAAAACTAACCTTTTAAACTCCTGAGGTCACTGCTGAGTTTTCCAAACTTGTAAGCATATTGAGTGCAACACTTTCACAGCATCATTCATCCAAAAAACAGATTCATAGACATATCCATCATAACTTTATAACAAGTATCTGGGAACTATGACTTAGCTAAACTGATTAACCATCACATCTATCATATCCCACTCAAGGCCTTTGTACCATCCCCTCTAACAGCAATCACATTCTTTCTCCAAACAGCTGTCATATAACTTGTCTCCATCCTCTTCTAGTCTCTTCTATCCCCATTATTTGCTCCATGTTACTTAGACTACTTCACTAGTACTAGAGATCCTTGTTTTTTTGTTTCATTGTATGTTGGTTTTAGAGTAGTGGGTTCATTTTCCTCTACTGAAATGAAACCAGAGATACTGTCTGTTCCATTCACTGCTGCTCATTCACTATAGGGCATTTACCAAGTGGTGCTAGTGGTAAAGAACCCACCTACCAATGCAGGAGACATAAGAGACCTGAGTTCCATCCCTGGGAGGTGAAGATCTCCTGGAGAAGGCCATGGCAATCCACTCAGGTATTCTTGCCTGGAGAATCCCATGGACAGAGAAGTCTGGTGGGCTACAGGTCTCAAAGAGTCAGAAATGACTGAAGTGACTCAGCGCACATGCACATAGACTCCCCACATATAAGCAGTCAAATAGTCATTCAAAAATAATCATGATCAACTAATATGTGAACCATAATAAGCTGTATTTCATACAAATGTTGAAGAATAAATCAAACAACTCTCTTCAATACACCACATTGTCACTGTGACAATAGGTCCATAGTTTAAGCTATGCAAGAGTCCCCCAAGGACAGCCCTAATGGAAAATCTGTACTGTCCTGACAATTCTTTATCTCAAATACATTACATAAGAATTACAGTGATTGGTTGAAATGGTCACAACTTGTACTGGCTTAAACAAAAGGATCACATTGGCTCATGTACCAAGTCACTTCACTCATGTCTGATTCTTTGTGACCCTATGGACTGTAGCCCTCCAGTCTCCTCTGTCCATGAGATTCTCCAGGCAAAAATACTGGAGTAAGATGTTGCCCTCCTCCAGGGATCTTCCCGACCCAGGGATTGAACCTGAGTCTCCTCTGTCTCCTGCATTGGCAGGCGGGTTCTTTACCACTAGCATCACCTGGGAAGCCAGTAGTGGCTCATATATATATAGAGAGAAAAGAACAAAAGTTACAGTTATTTAAAAATTACTAGATCCAGGAGCACAAACAATGTGGTTAAGAATTAACCTTTCACTCTGCAAAACTCAATCCATGTTTTCATTCGGTCCTTTAACAGATTTTTGTTCTTGTGATCACAATATGGCTCTAGGCCTACATGCACACAGCTCAAGTCTGGTAGAAAAAGGAAAAAAAAAAAACTCTTTTTTAGTCCTACCACAAAACACTTCAAAATTTGTTCTGATTGAAATGATTTGGATTATATGTCCATCTGTGAAACAATCTCTGTTTTTGTGTAGGAGGTAATGCTCAACTGAGCCAAGCCTGCTTTACATTTCCACTACAGGGCCTGGGCATTGAGCCAGCTCTACCAAAGTGGCATCATCTCAGAATGAACAAGTAGATCAAAAAAAAAAAAATCGTTTATTTTTGAACACTTTAAGATTTACAGGAAAAAAAAATGCAGAGATAGTACGGAGCATTCACAGGACCCCACGCCTCATGTGTGTACTCAGTCATGTCCAACTCTGTGAAACTGTGGTCTGCCAGGCTCCTCTGTCCATGGGATTTTCCTGGCAAGAATACAGGAGTTGGTTGCCATTTCCTGCTTCAGGGCATCTTCCCAATCCAGGGATCAAACCTGGGTTTCCTGCATTAGCACGCAGATTCCTTACCACTAGCACCACCTACCTAGTTTTCATTATTATTACCATCTTATATTAGTCTGGCTCACTTGTTACAATTAATGAATCAATATTGATACATTATTATTAACTAGGGTCTATATTCAACCCTAAATATTCATTGGAAGGACTAGTGCTGAAGCTGAGGCTCCAATACTTTGGCCACCTGACGCGAAGAGCTGACTCATTGGAAAAGACCCTATGCTGGGAAAGATTCAGGGCAAGAGGAGAAGGAGGTGACAGATGATGAGTTGGTTGGATGGCATCACTGACTCAGTGGACATGAGTTTGAGAAACTCATGAATATGGTGAAGGACAGAGAAGCCTGGCATGCTTCAGTTCATGACGTCACAAAGAGTCAGATGTAACTGTGATTAAACAACAGTAATTCTCTCTTCAGACTTCTTCAGTTTTATTTAATGACTCATATCCATTCCAGGACCTCATCCAAGATACTTTATCATATTTAGCCATCATGTCTCATAGGATTACTCTTGACTGAAAGGGTTTTTCAGAATTTTCTTGTTTTAAAAATCACCCTGACAGAGTACTGATAAGGCTATGTTGTAGTACTTCTCTGAGTTGGAGTTTATCTAATATTTTCTCATGATTCGAATGGGTATATGAGTTATTGGGAGGAAGACCACAAAGGTAAATTACCATTTCAATGCATCATATCAAGAGTATATACGATCAATTAACATCACTATTGATGTTTACCTTTATCACCTAGCAGGGTACTGTTTGTCAGATTTCTCCACTGTAAAGTTACTCTTTTCTCCCTCCAACTCCATACTGTGCTCTTCATAAGGATACTATACTCAATCCCGAGTCAAGGAGTAGGGAATTATGCTCCATCTCTTTGAGGGCAGAATACATACATAAATTATTTGGTACTCTTCTGCATGAAATATTTGTCTAGTCTCCGCCATTTGTTTATTTATTAAAACATTTATTTATATAATATAAATTTGTGGGTATTTATTTTATAATTTAGGTTATAATCCATTGGTGCATTATTTATTTTGCTTATGTTAATCCGGTTGTGGCCATTGGATGCTCTTTCAGCTGACTCCTGTGTCCCTTTGTCATAACTCCAACACTGTGGTACTTACTTTTTAGTATTTTTTTCCTGTGGCAAAATTATTATTGCTTGTTAGTGATGGACAGGGAAGCCTGGCATGTTGCAATCCATGAGGTCGCCAAGAGTCAAACACAACTGAGTGATTGAACTTAACTGTTATAATTTTTTATTGGTTTAAGAACGATCTTAACATCATTTATTACTTTGGAGCCAGTTGAAAGAGAAAAGACAGTGCATTTTTGGATTCTTGGCCATAGGGATTATTTTCATAGAAATTTATAAGCTTGTGGAATGTTATAAAACTCCATGTATGTGGTACTCTCACAACTGCATGTGTCTCCAAGATCATGTTATCTCAGTGTCAACGACGTTGGTCTTATAGTCATATTAAAAAATTCACACGATCTGCCCTCCCTTCTTTGTTTCTCTTTCTGAGTATTGTAACATAAATTCTTGGTTGATGCCTTCTAGCTCTTCATTTCCTGTTTGGTGTCTGTTGGCAATGTTCCCTGCATGACTGACCTTAGGTGCTCTTATCTTTGATAGCCAACAAGAAAGAACCTTCTTTTGTTATGGTCAGATCCTTCAAAGGGTTTTACCAAACCAAGGCATTTAAAAGACAGTGATCAAAGATTTTATTCTGTGTGTGTGTGTGTGTGTGTGTAATAGATACATTTAATAAGACATTATCAAAATATGGGGTCAGAAAAAATGCATTACTTATTCCTTCACTGTAAAGTGGATGTAATAGCAAGAATATTGGGGGTGGGATGGTTAATTTTCTACACCCATGAATAAAGAATCGAAATGATCCCACGGTTTCTCGGTTTCTCCTATCACCTAAAAGTGTCCATAGGGTGATATCACAAACACAATTTCAATTAAGTAATTTAAATTATAAAAGCCTATGTAATAATCAAATCTTAAAAATTCACTCCAGTGATTAACTAGCTGTTGGATGAGGACAGTGGCCAGCAAACTCTTCATCTCTATTAGAAATATTCTCCCAAATTTCAGAGGCAACATAAAATACCAAATAAGATTAGAATGTTCAAACCTGAAGGTTAGTAAACAATAGCTTTAATTTATAGAAATTTGAAGAAAGTGATAAAATTGGAGCACCAATTAAATCTTTTATCGTATCTCCCTCATCCAGCTTAAAATCCGTCAGTGACACTTTAATCTCAAGAGAATTATAGTCAGTTTGCCTATTAAAATATAGAAGCTATGGCATGATTTGGCTGTTTATGGCCATTTTGTTACTTAGTAAGAAAATGCAGAGATAGGTGTTTATTATTATTAGTTCATATCTTGGCACTTTCACCCTTTCTTAGACAGTTTACTTCCAATAACTCAGACTATGGAAAATACAATGCTGAGCAGAGGCCTTTTTCTATGAACTTGAATGTAGTAACAGTTTAGCCTTAACTCCAAAAACTGTTTCTCACCCATGGAAGAAGGAGACTTTTTTTTTTCAATATGAAGGTAGGAAAAACATTTGGAAATTAAAACAAATCAATAATATACTGCTGTAATATTTCCTATCTCATTATTAGCTTAAGTTATAGAAAGGTTAAATTTTGCCCGGTGTCCCTGGTTACAGGAAGTATGAAATTTACTTCCATAAAACCTACTGCTAACCAAAATGTCCTGAATAAATCAAGCAGTATTGCGGAGTATCTGCCCTTTTATATCCAAGCACAACACTAGCCCCAGAACTCACACCAAATAAATATTTATTGAGTTGAAAAAAAGTCTAATGATTTCATAAACTATCAAAATATGACATCAGAACCATTAACTGCAAAGTCCAAGGAGCCTGGGCCTTTTCACAAAGCCACTAGAGGAGCCCTGGCTGGAGCGCTGTGATGACTCGCTGACACTGTTTCAGCAAAGAAGATGGATTTTTTAGGAATCCAATTTGTTGGAGGTTAATAACATTTAGCATTTGACTGCAGAGGTCTGTTAGCATAGAAT
Organism: Raphicerus campestris; assembly: GCA_006410735.1. Classification (NCBI taxonomy): domain Eukaryota; kingdom Metazoa; phylum Chordata; class Mammalia; order Artiodactyla; family Bovidae; genus Raphicerus; species Raphicerus campestris. The sequence goes on from SJYW01048655.1 coordinate 18,306, forward strand.
TTAGAAAATGTACTGATAATTTAGACACTGATGAAGGGAAACTAAAGCATGCCCGATTCAGGTGTTGATTCTTCAGCAAGCCATGTTTGCTAAGGAAAGACTACAAAGAGGCAGTGAGTATAATTATTAAGGAAAGGCTGAGACTCTAGAACCACCGCACTTTCCCAAACTGAGAAATAAGACATGGCAAGTTATTAACATTTTCACATTCTGAAATGGGATTTTTATTCATTGACATTCTGTTCAGACAAGGTTAGGTCTTCAATTGTCTCCCCTGTATTACAAGCTCTTAAATACCAAGTAGGAGTTGAAACTGAAAAAAATCAGAATTTGTATCTTTAACATGTTAAAAATTAGCTAAAGGCATTAACAGTACTGTCCAACAGAGGAAATCTTTAAAGAACATTTGTATTATTTAAAATAGTAATCTAAATAAAATGCAAAGGAACAGTCAAAAATAGATACAACATTGATTCAGTACCAAGCTTGAAATCCACAAAAATGTAATTGCAATTATGTACTGATATTGAAAAAATAATCCTAATGTTGTTCTCTTTTGTTGAAGAACATTAATGCTTACAAGTTAACACAGAAAAAGATAGTGTGACATGGCAACTCACTTCAATTATTATTCAACACATTGACCATGCACTACCAACACTTTGCTAAGTAAACCTTATTGAACATCTGTCTTAAAAATGCTTAAATCAATAAGAAAGACAAAGTTTATTTGACTTGTAGTCAGATTCTAATTCTAATTTCACTTTTTCTGCAGGCTTAATAATTACAATTAGGCACTGATTAATGTTGTAGTTAATGAGAAATTAAAGGATTCTTCAACTTTCTCCCTAAAGTGAAAACAACATTTAGTTCAAATATATTTCATTGTTGACAGGGAAAACAGAATAGTGAGCAAATCTTTGTTAAAGTTATATACTAATTTCAATCTCCTCTTTAAATTTCAAAATATATTTTAAATAATATTTTCTCTACAGGAGTGCTTTTTCTTAATTCTAAAAAGAAAGTGATTAGATGGCTTTAGAATCATTCAAGACAGTTAATTTTTTCAAATAAAAGTCCTTTATCATCAAAACAAAATCTTTAGAAAAGGTAATGTAATCTTTAAAAGCATATATTTACATTCTACTCGATTTTCTCTTTTCAACTGATAAAAATGCACTGTTCTCCTCAACTACAACATCATTTTAGCTGGTATAAAGTTAAAAGGGAAAATGTGGGAGATTTTGAAGATTAAGTTCATGTACCAAAGCAACAATTTTAATTATCACAGGAAAATGTTTAGTCCTAGTTTAATTAATTGGAGAAAGATCATGAACTTAAGATAGTTTCTTCATTGTAAACTTTATAAAATTTGACTAAGCTGTTTGCCATGAAAATTAAATATCTAATTTCAATAACAGGATTAGATGAATGGATAATTTCCAAACAGCATTTTTAGCACCAAAATTTCTTATCACTATTAATCCCACTGTACCACTTGTCCTAACAAAGGTCTAATTTGATATGTAGCATGGGAGAGTTAAAAATAACCTGAAGGATTAAACTGATCATTTGTTCTTCAAGGTGAGCAGGGATGAGGATTGGTATTATTCTTTTAAAATTTCATATTCACACTTATTGAACAATTTCAGGAGTTTGCCAGTCCAATGCTGGGCAGATTTTGACCCAGGAACGATTAGCATTTGATGTCCTTTCACAGTCTTACACTGTCTTTATTTTCTGTGATTTATTCTTACATCAAGTGCCTGCAACCTTCATTCTGCTCACTATTACCCAGAATTCTATTATAATGCCTGTTAAATAGCCTTTCCTCTTAAAACAGAGCTCTGCTTTTCCTGGTTTCCCAGGTGGTACCCTGGTAAAGAATTCACCTGCCAATTCAGGAGACATGGATTCAATCCCTTGGTTGGGAAGAGCTCTTGGAGTAGGAAATGGCAAACCATTGTAATATTTTTGATTGGAAAATTCCAGGGACAGAGGAGCCTGGTGGGCTACCATTCATGAGTTTGGTAGAGTCCAACATGACTGAGCACATGCATGCACACACACACACACACACACACACACCCCAACACATGCTTTTTCTGTGCTTTTCAAAAATTGCCTGCCTTATAATTATTCTTACAGAGGATGAAATTTAAGTCTCAGAAATATTAAATATCTTACCAGAGATCACCCTAAAGATAATGCATTTTGTGGATTATCAGATTTCATACTCTATGAACTTTTCCTTCTCCCCTATTGCTGTTCTTTCAGTAGAGAAGAATGAGTCAGAGAAACGCTTTAGGGAGATAACTCTACACAACTCTAAAGGGTACTATTCTCATCACAGAATATGTGAAGAGGAGTCCTAGAGTTGTGCAGTGCACAACATGAGTGACCATACACAATGGTCCTGATGTTGACTGTTTACAGTGGTAAATGGAGGCAAATGATGCCTGCTTCTTTAAAGTCTAGTGACTAACATCTGTAATTGTTAAAAAAGTATTTAGTCTTGGACCAAAAGTTTTCATCCATTCTGATTTTACTTTACTAAAATTCAAATCAAATACTATTCCAATGAATTCAAAACTTATTACCAGAGAGATAAGAATCACTCTATTTCACTTTTATGAAAATGTATTTAAAGAACATGAAATCATACATTTCTTGTTATGTGGTATAATATCATAAATTATTGACAGTCAGCTTTCCGTTTACTTGTTAAAATATGCAGCATTTGGTTCTGATATTTTAAGTGTTTTACACATTTACAAAAATAAAATTGTCAGCACTTTAAAGTTGTTATGATCCTAACCTTATCCTAATGCAAATGTATAAGTTCCCTTCTTGCAAATTAATAAGAAAAACACACAAAAAACAAGCTAATTTGAAACCTCCTTCTTACTCCCTTTAGCTATTCCTAGTTCTTCTTTATACTTTTTTAAACGTTTCAGAAGTACTAGCTCTCTTCATGTGGTACTTAATCTGTTTGGTTTCTTGTTCTTCAGTTTATAAAATATTAGTTTTCTGATATAAGACAATATTACTCTTGTGGACACTTAAAATGTCATCATTATTTTTCTGATGTATGAATAATCAGGTCAAAGATCTGTCTAAAGTCCTTAGGAGCTAGTGGCCATTACTTTCAGATTCACTTTTTTCTCCTTTCCACAGTGGTTAATTCCACACAATATGATGGGGATATGTATAACCTGTGATTCCAGTCCTGTTATTCCTTTATTTTTGTAATCTCTGTAAATAGTTTGCATTTATGCTTTGGTAATAGTGAAAAGTGAGGCTTTGTTTTAGTAAGGAAAGAGAACTTTTTGGCTTTTTCCATGGACTCATGCTACTCTTCCTTTTTTCTTGACAAACATATTCAAGTTAGTGCTAATTTGAGGTCCTTTTGCCTATTGAACACCAACATTACATGTAGAACACTGCACTGTATTTATCAACAAATTCCTACCGTCTTGTTCTCAGACTAAAGGATTTAATCAATGGACCTCTAACCATATGTTCTCCCTTAAACTCACATTTTGTTATTTTAGGTGCTGCCTTGAACCTACCTTTTAGACACTGTACTTTTCTCAACATTTACTCTCTCCTCTTGCATACACACATATTTTAGCATACTATAATTTCTTTGGTTTCTTTAAATATTTTATACATCTTCATATTATATACTTTAATTCCTGCAACAATGTTATAATTGCCACCAGTGTCAATTTAAATTTACCCATAGATTCAAACTCTTTGCTTTTCGTTTTCCTCTTGTTTTATTTCCAAGATTCCATATGGACTTTTCCCCCCACCTGAGGTTCTTATATTTTAATCTGGATTTGTCTGTTGGAGGTGAATTCTTTATTATTTGTATGCAAATTCCTTTATGCTACTTTCATTCTTAAAAATATTGTCTATAGCAGAAAATTGGGCTCAATAATTGTAGCCCTTACCATTTTGAAGACACTTCTTGGTTCTGTGGCCTCTAATATTCTTGAGTAGTCAACTCAGTCATTCCTTTGAGGTTAATCTTTGGCTCCTTTTAAGAGTTTTGTGCCTTGTTTCCTTCATGAATTATGGGAAATTCTCAGACATTATTTCATGAAAAAATTCTCTGTGGCCCATTTTTGCCCTTCTTTTTTTTCTAAAATTAGTTTAAAAGTTATTAGACCTCTCATTGTCTTCTCTTTTCCCTTCATCTGTAATTCTATATCTGTCTCTCCTTGCTTCTTTCTAGCTCAGCTGTGTCCAAGTGGCTATCAAAATCATATGTTGTCTACTTGGTTTTAGTTATAGTTTTCAACTTCATAATTTTAGTTGATTTCTATTTATATATATATATATCACTTTTTATAGTTTCCAGTTCTTTTTTCTAAATTTTACATATACTTTTGGGACTTCCCTGGTGGTCCAGTGATTGAGATTGTGCTGCAGGAGGCCCAAATTTGATCCCTGATCAGGGAACTAAGATCCCATACACCTACTACATGCTGTGTGGTGCAGCCAAAAAANTGCTTTTTCTTAATTCTAAAAAGAAAGTGATTAGATGGCTTTAGAATCATTCAAGACAGTTAATTTTTTCAAATAAAAGTCCTTTATCATCAAAACAAAATCTTTAGAAAAGGTAATGTAATCTTTAAAAGCATATATTTACATTCTACTCGATTTTCTCTTTTCAACTGATAAAAATGCACTGTTCTCCTCAACTACAACATCATTTTAGCTGGTATAAAGTTAAAAGGGAAAATGTGGGAGATTTTGAAGATTAAGTTCATGTACCAAAGCAACAATTTTAATTATCACAGGAAAATGTTTAGTCCTAGTTTAATTAATTGGAGAAAGATCATGAACTTAAGATAGTTTCTTCATTGTAACCTTTATAAAATTTGACTAAGCTGTTTGCCATGAAAATTAAATATCTAATTTCAATAACAGGATTAGATGAATGGATAATTTCCAAACAGCATTTTTAGCACCAAAATTTCTTATCACTATTAATCCCACTGTACCACTTGTCCTAACAAAGGTCTAATTTGATATGTAGCATGGGAGAGTTAAAAATAACCTGAAGGATTAAACTGATCATTTGTTCTTCAAGGTGAGCAGGGATGAGGATTGGTATTATTCTTTTAAAATTTCATATTCACACTTATTGAACAATTTCAGGAGTTTGCCAGTCCAATGCTGGGCAGATTTTGACCCAGGAACGATTAGCATTTGATGTCCTTTCACAGTCTTACACTGTCTTTATTTTCTGTGATTTATTCTTACATCAAGTGCCTGCAACCTTCATTCTGCTCACTATTACCCAGAATTCTATTATAATGCCTGTTAAATAGCCTTTCCTCTTAAAACAGAGCTCTGCTTTTCCTGGTTTCCCAGGTGGTACCCTGGTAAAGAATTCACCTGCCAATTCAGGAGACATGGATTCAATCCCTTGGTTGGGAAGAGCTCTTGGAGTAGGAAATGGCAAACCATTGTAATATTTTTGATTGGAAAATTCCAGGGACAGAGGAGCCTCGTGGGCTACCATTCATGAGTTTGGTAGAGTCCAACATGACTGAGCACATGCATGCACACACACACACACACACACACACACCCCAACACATGCTTTTTCTGTGCTTTTCAAAAATTGCCTGCCTTATAATTATTCTTACAGAGGATGAAATTTAAGTCTCAGAAATATTAAATATCTTACCAGAGATCACCCTAAAGATAATGCATTTTGTGGATTATCAGATTCCATACTCTATGAACTTTTCCTTCTCCCCTATTGCTGTTCTTTCAGTAGAGAAGAATGAGTCAGAGAAACGCTTTAGGGAGATAACTCTACACAACTCTAAAGGGTACTATTCTCATCACAGAATATGTGAAGAGGAGTCCTAGAGTTGTGCAGTGCACAACATGAGTGACCATACACAATGGTCCTGATGTTGACTGTTTACAGTGGTAAATGGAGGCAAATGATACCTGCTTCTTTAAAGTCTAGTGACTAACATCTGTAATTGTTAAAAAAGTATTTAGTCTTGGACCAAAAGTTTTCATCCATTCTGATTTTACTTTACTAAAATTCAAATCAAATACTATTCCAATGAATTCAAAACTTATTACCAGAGAGATAAGAATCACTCTATTTCACTTTTATGAAAATGTATTTAAAGAACATGAAATCATACATTTCTTGTTATGTGGTATAATATCATAAATTATTGACAGTCAGCTTTCCGTTTACTTGTTAAAATATGCAGCATTTGGTTCTGATATTTTAAGTGTTTTACACATTTACAAAAATAAAATTGTCAGCACTTTAAAGTTGTTATGATCCTAACCTTATCCTAATGCAAATGTATAAGTTCCCTTCTTGCAAATTAATAAGAAAAACACACAAAAAACAAGCTAATTTGAAACCTCCTTCTTACTCCCTTTAGCTATTCCTAGTTCTTCTTTATACTTTTTTAAACGTTTCAGAAGTACTAGCTCTCTTCATGTGGTACTTAATCTGTTTGGTTTCTTGTTCTTCAGTTTATAAAATATTAGTTTTCTGATATAAGACAATATTACTCTTGTGGACACTTAAAATGTCATCATTATTTTTCTGATATATGAATAATCAGGTCAAAGATCTGTCTACAGTCCTTAGGAGCTAGTGGCCGTTACTTTCAGATTCACTTTTTTCTCCTTTCCACAGTGGTTAATTCCACACAATATGATGGGTATATGTATAACCTGTGATTCCAGTCCTGTTATTCCTTTATTTTTGTAATCTCTGTAAATAGTTTGCATTTATGCTTTGGTAATAGTGAAAAGTGAGGCTTTGTTTTAGTAAGGAAAGAGAACTTTTTGGCTTTTTCCATGGACTCATGCTACTCTTCCTTTTTTCTTGACAAACATATTCAAGTTAGTGCTAATTTGAGGTCCTTTTGCCTATTGAACACCAACATTACATGTAGAACACTGCACTGTATTTATCAACAAATTCCTACCGTCTTGTTCTCAGACTAAAGGATTTAATCAATGGACCTCTAACCATATGTTCTCCCTTAAATTCACATTTTGTTATTTTAGGTGCTGCCTTGAACCTACCTTTTAGACACTGTACTTTTCTCAACATTTACTCTCTCCTCTTGCATACACACATATTTTAGCATACTATAATTTCTTTGGTTTCTTTAAATATTTTATACATCTTCATATTATATACTTTAATTCCTGCAACAATGTTATAATTGCCACCAGTGTCAATTTAAATTTACCCATAGATTCAAACTCTTTGCTTTTCGTTTTCCTCTTGTTTTATTTCCAAGATTCCATATGGACTTTTCCCCCCACCTGAGGTTCTTATATTTTAATCTGGATTTGTCTGTTGGAGGTGAATTCTTTATTATTTGTATGCAAATTCCTTTATGCTACTTTCATTCTTAAAAATATTGTCTATAGCAGAAAATTGGGCTCAATAATTGTAGCCCTTACCATTTTGAAGACACTTCTTGGTTCTGTGGCCTCTAATATTCTTGAGTAGTCAACTCAGTCATTCCTTTGAGGTTAATCTTTGGCTCCTTTTAAGAGTTTTGTGCCTTGTTTCCTTCATGAATTATGGGAAATTCTCAGACATTATTTCATGAAAAAATTCTCTGTGGCCCATTTTTGCCCTTCTTTTTTTTCTAAAATTAGTTTAAAAGTTATTAGACCTCTCATTGTCTTCTCTTTTCCCTTCATCTTTAATTCTATATTTGTCTCTCCTTGCTTCTTTCTAGCTCAGCTGTGTCCAAGTGGCTATCAAAATCATATGTTGTCTACTTGGTTTTAGTTATAGTTTTCAACTTCATAATTTTAGTTGATTTCTATTTATATATATATATATCACTTTTTATAGTTTCCAGTTCTTTTTTCTAAATTTTACATATACTTTTGGGACTTCCCTGGTGGTCCAGTGATTGAGATTGTGCTGCAGGAGGCCCAAATTTGATCCCTGATCAGGGAACTAAGATCCCATACACCTACTACATGCTGTGTGGTGCAGCCAAAAAAAAAAAAAGTAAAAATGCATTTTTATTCTGAACATAATGGATCATTGTATTATAATCTACATCTAGCAAATTCCCTTAACTGGACTTGCTCACAACCAAACTTCTATTGAATATTACTGTTTTATTGATTATTGGTTGTGCATTTTTATTTTGCTATTGCTTTAACATCTTAGATTTTTTTTGAAGTAATTAATTTCAGAAATAATTTGAGTCTTAAGATTTTCTATACTCTTTTGGAGATGGCTTTTTTTTCCCTTTGCCAAGCTAAAATATGTGCTAGCCGACCAAGACTAAAACTTAAGAACTGCTTGTGTTACCTAGATGGACTGCTAGAGTCTAGTCTATACCCTATCTCCTGAAGTTAGTTTCTTCAGGTTTCCATCTTTGGTGATCACTTAAAGTTGACTTTCATCTTTTCACTTCAGTGGGTCTCCTGACTTATATGTTTTCTCTCAGATGTGTCCTGGGGATTGGCAGAAGTTTCCAGTACTAAGGTAATAGTGCATTCCTAGCAATCAGAGAAGGTTTCTGCTCCTGGAGATCCAGGACTCTTGTTTTCTGCAGCCTGTTAGCTATCTGGTATAATTGAAAGTACTTCTACTGAAGAAGCGGCTCGTTCTCTCCCTTGTTATTACTTGAGGATCTCAGCATATGAAACAGCTCAGTGTATTAGTAAGTATTAGTAAGTCCAGCTTTTTAGGTGCCCTTGGCACAAAGTGCTTTGAATCACCTAGGTGACCACTTAATGAAAATGGATTCCTCTCAAATGTTAGTTTTTCACAGATTTTATTCACAGTCACACTATATTTAGGAGAAGGTAAGATTTTGTAAATCTTTGTTGGAAATCTTAAAAATATTAATAACTCCTGCCTTTACAATCTCACTCTGGCAGTTTAAGAAAAGAGACCAAAGGGAAACACACACACACATACACAAAACTATAGGAACACTTACACAAAAATATAACATTTTTTAAACTCCAATAAAATGACAACAAATGAAATATCAAATAAAATGGAACAGGTGCACTATGATTCATCCATATAATGGATTGGTATTTAGCAATTAAAAATAATACTTTCTATAACCATGCTGCTGCTGCTGCTAAGTCGCTTCAGTTGTGTCCGACTCTGTGTGACCNAACAAATGAAATATCAAATAAAATGGAACAGGTGCACTATGATTCATCCATATAATGGATTGGTATTTAGCAATTAAAAATAATACTTTCTATAACCATGCTGCTGCTGCTGCTAAGTCGCTTCAGTTGTGTCCGACTCTGTGTGACCCCATAGCCAGCAGCCCACCAGGCTCCTCCATCCACGGGATTTTCCAGGCAAGAGTGCTGGAGTGGGGTGCCATTGCCTTCTCCAATAACCATGCTAGCTAAAATGAAAATGTAAAATTTCATATATGTTGTGGTTAACATTATATAAACTTTATATGAAGAAAAGAAACAGGACTATAAATGAGAAACATTAGACAAATCACTAAAAATCTATAGCAGCTTTTTATCATGAATGCTGATTTATACACTTATTTATATTTAATGCATTTCTATAATTATAAAATAAAATCATACTAATTTTAAATTGAAAGAAAATATTATTTAAATAAACCTGAAAGGAAATACAGCAAAATATAATCAATAATTTTATTCAAGAAGTGGGAATTTAAGTTTCCATCATTCTTTCAATTTCTTTGTATTTCACAAATTTTCTAAGATTTTTTTATGATAAAGTAATTCTATTTCTAAGCTAAATTTTTTTAAATCAGTTTTTACACCTGTTAGTATTAACAATAATAGTTCACAAAGGTAATCAAAGTGAATTGACAGGAATTTTTTTAAGTTCTTTTTTCAAAAACAATTTGGCTGTTGAACAACACATTGTTAAATAAGGGATGAATTACAGGATAATTTCATATAGCATTAACTTTTCAGTCATTTCCTCATTGTAAAATACATCTTTATAAAGGAAAGCAGTCTTTAAAGGCTTTATATTAGAAGTAAAATACCATATGCTATTTTTAAAAAGCAAGCTTTCTAGAGTGTATCTTTTGGGTAATAAATACCATACCATGAAAAGGTAATATAGATTAATTGCATAAAAGTACAGCCTCTGACCCATGTAATGTGCTCCTTTCTCTTTTAGCATTGAATTGCTTTCTGCAAAGGATCCTTAAGTACTTTACCTCATTTTATATGGTGAAAGAAAAAGGACTCAAATTTCCTCCCATTAGTGTCTTGACGTCCCAATCTAATGTTCTCCTAATCAATCACTTCCCATGAATTCTGGTTTTGTTTCTTTAGTCACTCTTGGCAATACTCACAACTCTGTTTCTGATGCTGTGATAGCTGTAAGGTAATATTCATCTTACATAGTTTTATGAAATATTATATTGTTTACAATAATCTAGTTATAGAAATAAAACAGATTAAACAAAAATGCATTATGCGAGTTGTTTCTTGACTGCTCAGCAGTTTAACTGTGACCTCAGAATAGGGAAAGGATGGCTAGTTTAGTGGATAATTACATTAGGAAGGTGGCTTGACTTGTTTGGAAAACAGTATTGCTCTTTGCAAGTGTATGCTGTAAAACTATAATTTTTACTTGTTTCACAAATCAAGGACTCTCAAAGACACATTTGATAATTCCTGATATCTGATAAGCAAATAAGAAAGTGTTTTATTATTCCAAATTTGTCCAGATTTTCAATCTTATTCTCCTCAAAAATTTGTTAACCAAATGATCTTATGCCAAACTTTAATATAAAAGTTTTAACGCAAATGCCTTTAATGATGACAAGATATTTCATAAACTCAGTCTTTTCTTTTTAATATCCATTCATTCATTTATACCTCACATTGTCTGAAAAGTTTTAAGATATATAAGTGTGTATGTTTGCATGTAATGAAATGAAACACTAATAAAATTAATTACTGAAGAAAGTAAGACAAAGAGAAAATGACAAAATGAAAGGTAAGGTGAAACAAATATGCCATTAATACATGAAAAGCTCACTAAAGGTTTTTGGCTCCATTGGCTTCAGAATAAATATTTGACCCTACATTAACTAATGATTATGAAATTCATTCTAGTTTTTAATAATGAAATGAGAAATATGATGACATATATTTCAGTAAGAAAAAACGAGTTGTGTAAGAGAAGTATCATTCTCTCTGACACTAAGGCCAGAAAGAAACTACTTCTGTGAATTCTCATGAAAAATATGCTATATTATTCAAAAGATTTTTTTAATGTAAACAAATTAACTTATCAACAGTTCTGTTTCCTATCTAAAAAGGTCATTCTGGGAATGGAAAAAGACCATCATTCAAACTTAGGAGAAGCAGCGAGATAAGAGGACATGAAATGAAGCCGATGGTATAGTTTTCTGGCCTAACTTAATTCAAAGCTCCTTCAAACATGTCTTCTATAAATAAAAGATCTCTTTACTGAGACTTTCATATTAAAATTGCAGTGATTCCAAGATTCTAATTTTTGACCAATAGCTGTGTTTCAAGTTAAACAAAGAGACACAAGCAAAGTCAGTTGAGCTGGAATATGTGTGATATCCACCTAGCAGGGAGCTACAAAGACAAAAGGCCACTGTCCTGTCATCCAAGAAATGAAAGAACACTCACATACTGGATAAAGTCTCTCTTAGGAAGTAGTTGTGAATATTGTCACAACTTAGAGTTATGAATGTCATGCTCTGCATAATATTCTCATTGTCACTATGTCCTCTAAAGAATTACATCCAGAGGGTTTGAGAGTACCTTTTGCTAATTCACGTCAGTTCAGTTCAGTTCAGTCATTCAGTCATATCCAAATCTTTGTTACCCATGGACTGCAGCATGCCAAGCTTCCCTATCCATCAACAACTCCTGGAGCTTATTCAAACTCATGTTCATCAAGCTGGTGATGCCATCCAATCATCTCATTCCTGTCATCCCTTTCTCCTGCCTACAATCTTGCCCAGCATCAGGGTCTTTTCAATGAGTCAGTTCTTTGCATCAGATGGCCAAAGTATTGGTCTTTCAGCTTCAGCATCAGTCCTTCCAATGAATATTCAGGACTTATTTTCTTTAGGATTGATTACTCAAAGTAGATTAAAGATCTAAATGTAAGACAAGAAACTATAAAACTCTGAGAGGAAAACATAGGCAAAACACTCTCCAACATAAATCACAGCAGAATCCTCTATGACCCACCTCCCAGAAAAATGGAAATAAAAGAAAAAATAAACAAATGGGACCTAATTAAACTTAAAAGCTTTTACACAACAAAGGAAACTATAAGCAAGGTGAAAAGACAGCTTTCAGAATGGGAGAAAATAATAGCAAACAAAGCAACTGATAAAGTATGATCTCAAAAATATACAAGCAATACCTGCAGCTCAATTCCAGAAAAATAAATGACCCAGTCCAAAAATGGGCCAAAGAACTATATAGACATTTATTCAAAGAAAACATAGATGGCTAACAAACACATGAAAAGATGCTCAACATGACTCATTATCAGAGAAATGCAAATCAGAACAATGAGGTACCATCTCACGCCAGTCAGAATGGCTGCTATCCAAAAGTCTATGAACAATAAATGCTGGAGAGGGTGTGGAGAAAAGGGAACCCTCTTACACTGTTGGTGGGAATGCAAACCAGTACAGCCACTATGGAGAACAGTGTGCAGATTCCTTTAAAAACTGGAAATAGAACTGCCTTATGACCCAGCAATCCCACTGCTTGGCATACACACTGAGGAAACCAAAACTGAAAGAGACACATGTACCCCAGTGTTCATCAGAGCACTGTTTATAATAGCCAGGACATGGAAGCAACCTAGATGTCCATCGGCAGATGAATGGAAAAGAAAGCTGTGATATATATACACAATGGAATATTACTCAGCCATTAAAAAGAATACATTTGAATCAGTTCTAATGAGGATGAGGTGGATGAACCTGGAGCCTATTATACAGAGTGAAGTAAGCCAGAAAGAAAAACACCAATACAGTATACTAACGCATATAAATGGAACTTAGAAAGATGGTAATGATAACCTTATATGCGAGATAGTGAAAGAGACACAGATGTATAGAACAGTCTTTTGGACTCTGTGGGAGAAGGCGAGGGTGGGATGATTTGAGAGAATAGCATTGAAACATATATATTATCATATGTGAAAGAGATCACCAGTCCAGGTTTGATGCACGAGACAGGGTGCTGGTGCACTGAGATGACCCAGAGGGATGGGATGGGGAGGGAGGTTCAGGATGGGGAACACATGTACATCCATGGCTGATTCATGTCAATGCATAGCAAAATCACTACAATATTGTAAAGTAATTAGCTTCCAATTAAAAAAAAAAAAAAAGGATTGATTGCCTTGATCTCCTTGCAATGCAAGGGACTCTCAAGAGTCTTCTCCAACACCACAGCTCAAAAGCATCAATTTTTCAGCATTCAGCTATCTTTATGGTCCAAATCTCACATTCATACATAATTATTGGGAAAATCATAGCTTTGATCAGATGGACCTTTGTCAGCAAAGTAATGTCTCTGGATTTTAATATGCCCTCTAGTTTGGTCATAGCTTTTATTCCAAGGAGTAAGTGTCTTTTAATTTCATGGTTGCAGTCACCATCTACAGGGATACTGGGGTCAAAAAAAAAAAAAGTCTGTCACTGTTTCCAATGTTTTCTCATCCATTTACCATGAAGTCATGGGATCTGATGCCACGATCTTAGTTTTTTGAATGTTGAGTTTCAAGTCAGTGTTTTTACTTTCCTTTTTCCCTTTCACCAAAAGACTCTTCAGTTCCTCTTCACTTTCTGCCATAAGGATGGTGTCATCTGCGTTTCTGAGATTATTGATATTTGCCTGCAATCTTGATTCCAGCTAGTGCTTCATCTAGCCCATCATTTGCATGATGTATTAGCATTAATTTTAATAAACAGGGTGACAATATGCAACCTTGACATACTCCTTTCCCAATTTGGAACCAGTCCATTGCTCCATGTCTGATTCTAACTGTTGCTTCTTGACCTGCATACAGATTTCTCAGGAGGCAGGTCAGGTGGCCTGGTATTCCCATCTCTTGAAGAATTTTCCACAATTTGTTGTGATCCGCAGATTCAAAAACTTTTCCACAGTCAATAAAGCAGAAATAGATGTTTTCCTGGAATTATCTTGCTTTTTTCTATGACCCAATAGATGTTGGCAATTTAATCTCTGATTCCTCTACCTTTTCTAAATCCAGCTTGAACATCTGGAAGTTCTTTGTTCATGTACTGTTGAAGCCTTATTTGGAGAATTTGAGTATTAGTTTATTAGCATGTGAGATGAGTGTAATTGTGCAGTTGTTTGAACATTCTTTGGCATTTACTTTCTATGGGATTGGAATGAAAACTGAAAAAGACTGGAAAACTCAGCAGTGGCCACAGGACTGGAAATCAGTTTTCATCCCAATCCAGAGAAAGGCAATGCAAAAAAATTCACATAAAGGCTCTCTGTAAACCACCTAGCATTGGCCAGATTAAGATGTATTAATAGATCAAGTAAAAGCACTCCCTGCTTTTGCATGATTCTCAATGTACAACTTCCATAACTATGATTTAGTTAAGTAACCCCAGTCCCCCAAGGACACAGTTTAAATGTTGCCTATCATGGTATGAGTTGTGAGTAATTACATAATGATACAAACTTCACTACCAGCATTTTGATCCAGGAATCACTAAGTAAAGGACATGCATCATGATGTGATCTAATCATGTCACTTGTTTCAAAGTCCATTGATAGTTTATTTCAAAGCATCTGTTAACAAGTCCACACATAGACAGCAAGGTATGGAACTGAGTTGTCTTTTTGTCTCCTAGTGGTAAATCAATGTAGCATTTTACAAAAATAGATAATTGATAGAGAAAGAGAATTCATCAACAAAGATGAATGTGCAGAGTGAAATAAAGTAGGGAGACAAGAGGAAAAAGAAGAAAAGGAAGGAAAGGA
>SJYW01048655.1:36542-68711 GCA_006410735.1 Raphicerus campestris
AAAAAAAAAAAAGTCTGTCACTGTTTCCAATGTTTTCTCATCCATTTACCATGAAGTCATGGGATCTGATGCCACGATCTTAGTTTTTTGAATGTTGAGTTTCAAGTCAGTGTTTTTACTTTCCTTTTTCCCTTTCACCAAAAGACTCTTCAGTTCCTCTTCAATTTCTGCCATAAGGATGGTGTCATCTGCGTTTCTGAGATTATTGATATTTGCCTGCAATCTTGATTCCAGCTAGTGCTTCATCTAGCCCATCATTTGCATGATGTACTAGCATTAATTTTAATAAACAGGGTGACAATATGCAACCTTGACATACTCCTTTCCCAATTTGGAACCAGTCCATTGCTCCATGTCTGATTCTAACTGTTGCTTCTTGACCTGCATACAGATTTCTCAGGAGGCAGGTCAGGTGGCCTGGTATTCCCATCTCTTGAAGAATTTTCCACAATTTGTTGTGATCCGCAGATTCAAAAACTTTTCCACAGTCAATAAAGCAGAAATAGATGTTTTCCTGGAATTATCTTGCTTTTTTCTATGACCCAATAGATGTTGGCAATTTAATCTCTGATTCCTCTAGCTTTTCTAAATCCAGCTTGAACATCTGGAAGTTCTTTGTTCATGTACTGTTGAAGCCTTATTTGGAGAATTTGAGTATTAGTTTATTAGCATGTGAGATGAGTGTAATTGTGCAGTTGTTTGAACATTCTTTGGCATTTACTTTCTATGGGATTGGAATGAAAACTGAAAAAGACTGGAAAACTCAGCAGTGGCCACAGGACTGGAAATCAGTTTTCATCCCAATCCAGAGAAAGGCAATGCAAAAAAATTCACATAAAGGCTCTCTGTAAACCACCTAGCATTGGCCAGATTAAGATGTATTAATAGATCAAGTAAAAGCACTCCCTGCTTTTGCATGATTCTCAATGTACAACTTCCATAACTATGATTTAGTTAAGTAACCCCAGTCCCCCAAGGACACAGTTTAAATGTTGCCTATCATGGTATGAGTTGTGAGTAATTACATAATGATACAAACTTCACTACCAGCATTTTGATCCAGGAATCACTAAGTAAAGGACATGCATCATGATGTGATCTAATCATGTCACTTGTTTCAAAGTCCATTGATAGTTTATTTCAAAGCATCTGTTAACAAGTCCACACATAGACAGCAAGGTATGGAACTGAGTTGTCTTTTTGTCTCCTAGTGGTAAATCAATGTAGCATTTTACAAAAATAGATAATTGATAGAGAAAGAGAATTCATCAACAAAGATGAATGTGCAGAGTGAAATAAAGTAGGGAGACAAGAGGAAAAAGAAGAAAAGGAAGGAAAGGAAGAGGGGAGAAAGAAAAGTGTTGTTTGTGGAAGTGAAATTCTAATAAAATGTAAATAGAGTTAGAGTACAAACAGCTGAGTGAAGGAATGTTGATAATGGCACCATTCAAGAGACTCTAAGCATGTGCTACAGTAAGTTAGTGAGGGTGAATTTCTTAACATAAATGAGTAAGTAGTTGAGATGGAAAAGAAAGAGATGCCTCAGAGGAAGTGATGCCAGAAAAACTTCACACTGAAGGAACTTTCAAAAATATTTCACAATATTGAAAGCACAAAGGGTAAAAGTTGGAATCTGCCACAACATTTGAAAGCTGTAAGAAACTTATCCAGAGCACAGGAAAATTAAAATAAAATTCTCACTTGCACTTTAAATTATATGAAGAGAAGAAAAGGGAGATGATGTTCAAACTCAACTCTTGATAAACATTTTTACAAAATAANTTATGTTCTTGGGCTCAAATATCACTGCAGATATTGACTACAACCATGAAATTAAAAGACGCTTGCTCCTTGGAAGAAAAGTGATGACCAAACTAGAGGGTATATTAAAAACCAGAGATATTACTTTGCCAACAAAGGTCCATCTAGTCAAAGCCATGGTTTTTCCAGTAGTCATGTATGGATGTGAGAGTTGGAGTATAAAGAAACCTGAGTGCCGAAGAATTGATGCTTTTGAAATGTGGTGTTGACTCCTGAGAGGCCCTTGGACGGCAGGGATATCAAACCAATCAGTTCTGACTATTCACTGGAAGGACTGACACTGAAGCTGAAGCTCCAATACTTTGACAACCTGATGCGAAGAACTGACTCACTGGANCCTTGGACGGCAAGGATATCAAACCAATCAGTTCTGACTATTCACTGGAAGGACTGACACTGAAGCTGAAGCTCCAATACTTTGACAACCTGATGCGAAGAACTGACTCACTGGAAAGGACCCTGATTCTGGGCAAGACTGAAGGCAGGAGAAGAGGGGGACAACAGAGGATAAGATGGTTGGATGGCATCACTGATTTGATGCACATTAGTTTGGTCAGTTCCAGGAGCTGGTGATGGACAGGGAGGCCTGGCGTTCTGTAGCCCATGGGCTTGCAGAGAGTTGGGACATGACTGAGTAACTGAACTGTACTGAAAGAATTCAAACCAAAAAAGTAACAAGTATCCCAAGAGATAATGGAATAACTGGGAAGAAAATAACTCTAGAAAAGATATGGTTATAGGAAACTAAAGTACACATTTAGCTTGCATGAAATAAAAGGAAATAAATGAAAAGCATGTAGTCTTCATAGGGATTGAAGCTTAGAGATGGAAAGTCAGGAATGCAAGCTGTTTTGGTTTTCTTCTCATAAATTTTCTAACTTTCTGTTTTAAAGCCAATGAAGCTTTTTCTTTTCTTTCTTTTTTTTTAATGCAGCTTCTTCACAACTGCAAAATGGCATCTAAAGTAAAATCTCATCACTTTTTGGTTCATGGGACTACTGCAGCTGACTTTACTTTCTGATATTTGTTTGGTCTCAACAAGATTCTGATCAGTCGCCAATTGTGTGGTCTCAGGGAAGCCTTTTTATCAGAAGAGGATACAATTTGTTAGCTATTTTCAGCAACACTAGGTAGGGCAGATGCATTTACTGACATATATAATTTACTTAATTAAAAAAGAAGGAATTTTAAAGATATAATGGTCATTTAAGGCTTCCTTAGTAGTTCAGTGACACTAAAATCTGCCAGGAATGCAGGCGCCACAGGAAACACAGGTTCTATCCCTGGGTCAGGAAGAGCTCCCAGGAAGGCATGGCAATAACCACTCCAGCATTCTCGCCTGGAGAATTCCATGGACAGAGGAGCTTGGTAGACTACAGTACACAGGGTGGCAGATTTGAACAAGAGTGAAATGACTTTTATGCACACAGTAATTATTTGAAGATATTTTAAATACCAAATAATTGATCCATAAGATGGTGAAATATGTTTCAAGGAAAAATAGACAATAAAGAAAGAAAACTGACACCTTATGAGCACTGCTTGAGAGATTACAAATCAGTACAATTATTTCAAGGAAATATCTGTCAGTGTACAATAAAAACCTCAAAAATCTGGACTTCCAGTGATTTAATTTGACTTTGAGAAATTTATCTTCGAGAAATAATTATGAGTTTGTGAAAAGTTGACATATAGAACTCATTTTTATGTTATTGAAGATAGAGAATGAAATTATTAACTTCAATATCCAAAAAGTAAGAATGGTCATATTTTCAAATATTGTAATATTATTCACTCATTATAATTCATAGAAGTTCCCAAATTTATTTTTGAAGACATCTAAGGTCCATCTAGCCAACGTTATGGTTTTTCCAGTGGTCATGTATGGATGTGAGAGTTGGACTATAAAGAAAGCTAAGCACTGAAGAATTGATGCTTTTGAACTGTGGTGTTGAAGAAGACTCTTGAAAGTCCCTTTTACTGCAAGGAGATCCAACCAGTCCATTCTAAAGATCAGTCCTAGGTGTTCTTTGGAAGGACTGATGCTAAAGCTGAAACTCCAATACTTTGGCCACCTCATGCAAAGAGGTGACTCATTGGAAAAGTCTCTGATGGACATGAGTTTGGGTGAACCCCGGGAGCTGGTGATGGACAGGGATGCCTGGCGTGCTACAATTCATGGGGTCACAAAGAGTTGGACATGACTGAGAGACTGAATTGATTTTCACATGCAATCACATGGAGAATTGTGTAGGTTCTGTACACTCTGAGAGAATATTTTACACTATTTGAAATAATTTGATAAATATCACTTCAAACAAAGAATAACTGTAGGCAATTATTTATCAAACTATATGNTGTGGCTCTGGGTAAGCTCTGGGGGTGGGGGGTTGCCTCACCTTGGTTCCTGTCTCTTATACACATCTCATGGAGAATTATGTAGGTTCTGTACACTCTGAGAGAATATTTTACACTATTTGAAATAATTTGATAGATATCACTTCAAACAAAGAATAACTGTAGGCAATTATTTATCAAACTATATGTGGTAAAAGACCAGTGTTATTGTTGCTATTCTTTCCAATTCTAATTCACAGTAGACCAATACCTTAAAAAAAACTATAATAAATCAGTATAAAAATAAAATAAAATGACATTATATGTATTTTTATGATATTCAGTAAACAAGGTATGTCATTTTACTATATATGTTTCTAAACACTTTCCGTTTCTATACTTATCACAGACTGGTAACCAATCTGCAGACCAAGAAACTGTGGAATACAACTTGAATAGCACTGCAACTGATCTTCATTATACTGTCTGCTAATATGGTTGGTTTTATTAACAGCAAAGTTTTGACTCACTAAATGATATGCAAATTTATTTTTAAAATAATCATTTTAACTAATATATACTGAAGACTTTATGTCTGTCACTGCTTTCAATAAAAAAAAAATTAAACCTAAAAATAACCATGTACAATATGTGAAATTACTTCATTCACTTACAGACACAGGGAAGAAATTTTCCCAGATACATAGCCAGTCAGTAGCAGACCTGGGGTTTGACCTAGAATATNAAAGTTTTGACTCACTAAATGATATGCAAATTTATTTTTAAAATAATCATTTTAACTAATATATACTGAAGACTTTATGTCTGTCACTGCTTTCAATTAAAAAAAATTTTTTTTAACCTAAAAATAACCATGTACAATAAGTGAAATTACTTCATTCACTTACAGACACACGGAAGAAATTTTCCCAGATACATAGCCAGTCAGTAGCAGACCTGGGGTTTGACCTAGAATATGCAATGTGACTCTAAAGCCCCTTTGTAATGCACTCTTCTATCTCCTCTCACACTGAACTGCCTTGTAGCTCAAAGCTTAACTACTTAGAATCACGGAATAGAGATTGAACACTAAATTCAAACTCTGTAAGATGGGGCCCCTCTGGTGACATAAAAGGATTCACAGACACAACTTGAAATGAGAATTAAGAGAATTTAAGACCCTGATGCTGAGAGGGATTGGGGGCAGGAGCAGAAGGGGACGACAGAGGATGAGATAGCTGGATGGCATCACTGACTCAATGGACATGAATTTGATGGAACTCTGGGAGATGGTGATGGACAGGGAGCCCTGGCGTGCTGCGGTTCATGGGGTCACAAAGAGTCAGACACGACTGAGCGACTGAACTGACCTGAACTGAACTGAATGTGAGATGAGCTCTAGGAATTTGTCTATGCCAAAACATCTTTAACAAAATTTGGGCATTCTAATACCCTGAAAATACTGAGTATAATTGGATATTTCAGTAAAATATAAAAGGGATGAGGTATGCTTCATTGCCATAGTTGTCACTACCTTTCATCAACTGCCATAGATAACACACCAAAATTTAACTGTTAAATATTTACTTTTTTTAAGATTAGAAATTTATTATTTCTTTTATTTCTTTCCATTTTGTTTCTCTGAAACTCAGACACAAAATGCTGAATTAACCACAAGCCTCAGTAGTTCACGATGACCTGGGCAAAACTGCTCTTTTGTTTTAATTTTGATTCTCTTTTGGCCAAATTCCTTAGCCTCATTTCTATATGCAACAAAAATAATAATAATAACCATTTTAATGTTATAGATACAAAGGTAGGTAGGTAAGCAGATTAGATAGACCTATAGTATCACTTGTTTAGTTTTTTTAATATTTCTTTTATTTGTATACATTCTTATAAACCACATACCTCCTCCCCTCTCCCCAACCCAACACAATGTTTCTAAGATTTACCTGCAACGCTGGGTACACATTTCTCTTAATTTCTCTAAATATGTCACAGTGTTTCTTCAGTGCACATTGTAGCTTCAAAGTCCTTTTTCTAGAAGCTCTGGGCCAAAATAATTTCAAGCCACTCATCTAGAATAATTCAATATAACAAAACAGAAATCTTTTTATATAAAATTATGTAAACAAAGCTTTTTATGTAGTTTTTAGCTTATTTATATGACATGCTCAAATAAGAAATGAAAGTTAAGATTTATTCAGTTCTGGCAAATTAAAATAACTTTAAAGTGGTTTTCCTTTATAGAATCAGGTTTATAAGGCACTTGCTTTCCTACATGCGAAGTTCTGAGAGAAAAGGGTCATTACAGGTATTATTTTATGAACATTTGTGTCATTTTTAGAGTGTTACTTTGAGAATTAAGCATCCTAGTTATGAACCAACTATATCCAGGTATGCTTAAAATTTTAATAAACTAGCTCTAAAAATAATTTAAATTCACCAAATTTTGACCAATCAGGCTTTGGGACGTGGGGGGAAATGGATGATTAAATCCCCATGTACATGTTTTTTGTTTGAATTTAGATTAGTGTTCATCATTGTTTCATAATGTATTTTAAAAATAATATCTCAAATAACATATGGCTAGGAGTACATGATTGTTTCCATTATATTATAAAAGGAAACAACTCTTTGAAAATATTAAGAAATTGACTGTGAATAAATTAAAAATTAACAGTAGTGCCAGGATTAAATGTTATTGAGCCCACTAGACCATGGGTTCCTAAGGAGATATTAGATACTTATCTTCATTCACCCAGCATATAGTATCTAGAGGAGCACCACTTCACACAGTGACGTTTGATAATGGAAAACAATTTGCCTCCTTAGTAATAGTGCTCATGAGACTATTCAGATTTTAGTAAAGAGCAAAAACTGTACAAAAGGATGAAAAGGAAGTATGCAATCTTCAGGAATATAGTATTTAATGGTAAAACCTAGCATAAGGTCAAATAAACTCTTAGAAAGTGAAACTGAATTTTACATATACATGTGCAGAATGTTATGTATGGTATTTCAAGTAGAGTATAATATTAAAACTAGTACCAATGCAAATGCACACAATTCATTATGTACAGGCTAGCCCATCACGAGTAAGACATAGCTATAATAAACTTATAAGTGCTAATTTTATATGTAAAGATGACACTCCAGATCTCACAATTTTTAGGTCTACTTTTAATTTTCTAGGAAGAGTGAGGTAATGTAAGCCTATTCACAAACCTGTCTCTCTTGTAAATTTATACATTACTTTACTTTGATGAGATACAGTTTGAAAGAATTTTGAAACCAACAGTCACATATAAGCATGTGACCACATGGGGATTAAACCCAATGAATTCATATAATTTGTGTCCTACTTTAGTGAAGTGTCTGTCCAGCTACTGATGTCTACTTAGCAATTAATTTTCATATTCTATTAATATGTAATCTGTGCCTATCATTTCCAGGCATTCTAATCAGGGCCAGAGGAAAAAAAAACATATAATTGACTTTTATTATAGTACTTAAAATGAGAGAAAAGGCAAGTATATAATATAATAAGATGAGAAAACATTAATTAAAGAGCAAAAGTAATTTAGGAAAGTGAGCGATCACAACTGGCTACACTGATAAGGGGATTTCTTGGAAGAGGTCATATTTAAGCTTGTAATGAGAGTTTTATGTCACAGAACACGATAGAATATATTAAGATCTCAGTTATCTCCATAATTTCAGTTCAGTCCAGTCTCTCAGTCGTGCCCAACTCTTTGTGACCCCATGAACCGCAGCACACCAGGCCTTCCTGTCCATCACCAACTCCCGGAGTCCACCCTAACCTATGTCCATTGAGTCGGTAATGCCATCCACCCATCTCATCCTGTCGTCCCCTCCTTGTCCTGCCCTGAATCTTTCCTAGCATCAGGGTCTCTTCCAATAAGTCAGTTCACATCAGGTGGCCAAAGTATTGGAGCTTCAGCTTCAACATCAGTCCTTCCAATGAATAGTCAGGACTAATCTTCTTTAGGATGGACCGGCTGGATCTCCTTGCCATCCAAGGGACTCTCAAGAGTGTTTTCCAACACCACAGTTCAAAAGCATCAATTCTTCGGTGCTTAGCTTTCTTTATATTCCAACTCTCACATCCATACATGACCACTGGAAAAACCATAGCCTTGACTAGACAGACATTGGCAAAGTAATGTCTCTGCTCTTGAATATGCTGTCTAGGTTGGTCATAACCTTCCTTCCAAGGAGTAAGCGTCTTTTAATTTCATGGCTGCAATCACCATGAAAAAAATCATCTGCAGTGAGTTGGAGCCCAGAAAAATAAAGTCAGCCACTGTTTCCACTCTTTTCCCATCTATTTGCCATGAAGTGATGGGACTAGATGCCATGATCTTAGTTTTCTGANCTCAATGGACATGAATTTGATGGAACTCTGGGAGATGGTGATGGACAGGGAGCCCTGGCGTGCTGCGGTTCATGGGGTCACAAAGAGTCAGACACGACTGAGCGACTGAACTGACCTGAACTGAACTGAATGTGAGATGAGCTCTAGGAATTTGTCTATGCCAAAACATCTTTAACAAAATTTGGGCATTCTAATACCCTGAAAATACTGAGTATAATTGGATATTTCAGTAAAATATAAAAGGGATGAGGTATGCTTCATTGCCATAGTTGTCACTACCTTTCATCAACTGCCATAGATAACACACCAAAATTTAACTGTTAAAAATTTACTTTTTTTAAGATTAGGAATTTATTATTTCTTTTATTTCTTTCCATTTTGTTTCTCTGAAACTCAGACACAAAATGCTGAATTAACCACAAGCCTCAGTAGTTCACGATGACCTGGGCAAAACTGCTCTTTTGTTTTAATTTTGATTCTCTTTTGGCCAAATTCCTTAGCCTCATTTCTATATGCAACAAAAATAATAATAATAACCATTTTAATGTTATAGATACAAAGGTAGGTAGGTAAGCAGATTAGATAGACCTATAGTATCACTTGTTTAGTTTTTTTAATATTTCTTTTATTTGTATACATTCTTATAAACCACATACCTCCTCCCCTCTCCCCAACCCAACACAATGTTTCTAAGATTTACCTGCAACGCTGGGTACACATTTCTCTTAATTTCTCTAAATATGTCACAGTGTTTCTTCAGTGCACATTGTAGCTTCAAAGTCCTTTTTCTAGAAGCTCTGGGCCAAAATAATTTCAAGCCACTCATCTAGAATAATTCAATATAACAAAACAGAAATCTTTTTATATAAAATTATGTAAACAAAGCTTTTTATGTAGTTTTTAGCTTATTTATATGACATGCTCAAATAAGAAATGAAAGTTAAGATTTATTCAGTTCTGGCAAATTAAAATAACTTTAAAGTGGTTTTCCTTTATAGAATCAGGTTTATAAGGCACTTGCTTTCCTACATGCGAAGTTCTGAGAGAAAAGGGTCATTACAGGTATTATTTTATGAACATTTGTGTCATTTTTAGAGTGTTACTTTGAGAATTAAGCATCCTAGTTATGAACCAACTATATCCAGGTATGCTTAAAATTTTAATAAACTAGCTCTAAAAATAATTTAAATTCACCAAATTTTGACCAATCAGGCTTTGGGACGTGGGGGGAAATGGATGATTAAATCCCCATGTACATGTTTTTTGTTTGAATTTAGATTAGTGTTCATCATTGTTTCATAATGTATTTTAAAAATAATATCTCAAATAACATATGGCTAGGAGTACATGATTGTTTCCATTATATTATAAAAGGAAACAACTCTTTGAAAATATTAAGAAATTGACTGTGAATAAATTAAAAATTAACAGTAGTGCCAGGATTAAATGTTATTGAGCCCACTAGACCATGGGTTCCTAAGGAGATATTAGATATTTATCTTCATTCACCCAGCATATAGTATCTAGAGGAGCACCACTTCACACAGTGACGTTTGATAATGGAAAACAATTTGCCTCCTTAGTAATAGTGCTCATGAGACTATTCAGATTTTAGTAAAGAGCAAAAACTGTACAAAAGGATGAAAAGGAAGTATGCAATCTTCAGGAATATAGTATTTAATGGTAAAACCTAGCATAAGGTCAAATAAACTCTTAGAAAGTGAAACTGAATTTTACATATACATGTGCAGAATGTTATGTATGGTATTTCAAGTAGAGTATAATATTAAAACTAGTACCAATGCAAATGCACACAATTCATTATGTACAGGCTAGCCCATCACGAGTAAGACATAGCTATAATAAACTTATAAGTGCTAATTTTATATGTAAAGGTGACACTCCAGATCTCACAATTTTTAGGTCTACTTTTAATTTTCTAGGAAGAGTGAGGTAATGTAAGCCTATTCACAAACCTGTCTCTCTTGTAAATTTATACATTACTTTACTTTGATGAGATACAGTTTGAAAGAATTTTGAAACCAACAGTCATATATAAGCATGTGACCACATGGGAATTAAACCCGATGAATTCATATAATTTGTGTCCTACTTTGGTGAAGTGTCTGTCCAGNTCTCTCTTGTAAATTTATACATTACTTTACTTTGATGAGATACAGTTTGAAAGAATTTTGAAACCAACAGTCACATATAAGCATGTGACCACATGGGGATTAAACCCAATGAATTCATATAATTTGTGTCCTACTTTAGTGAAGTGTCTGTCCAGCTACTGATGTCTACTTAGCAATTAATTTTCATATTCTATTAATATGTAATCTGTGCCTATCATTTCCAGGCATTCTAATCAGGGCCAGAGGAAAAAAAAACATATAATTGACTTTTATTATAGTACTTAAAATGAGAGAAAAGGCAAGTATATAATATAATAAGATGAGAAAACATTAATTAAAGAGCAAAAGTAATTTAGGAAAGTGAGCGATCACAACTGGCTACACTGATAAGGGGATTTCTTGGAAGAGGTCATATTTAAGCTTGTAATGAGAGTTTTATGTCACAGAACACGATAGAATATATTAAGATCTCAGTTATCTCCATAATTTCAGTTCAGTCCAGTCTCTCAGTCGTGCCCAACTCTTTGTGACCCCATGAACCGCAGCACACCAGGCCTTCCTGTCCATCACCAACTCCCGGAGTCCACCCTAACCTATGTCCATTGAGTCGGTAATGCCATCCACCCATCTCATCCTGTCGTCCCCTCCTTGTCCTGCCCTGAATCTTTCCTAGCATCAGGGTCTTTTCCAATAAGTCAGTTCACATCAGGTGGCCAAAGTATTGGAGCTTCAGCTTCAACATCAGTCCTTCCAATGAATAGTCAGGACTAATCTTCTTTAGGATGGACCGGCTGGATCTCCTTGCCATCCAAGGGACTCTCAAGAGTGTTTTCCAACACCACAGTTCAAAAGCATCAATTCTTCGGTGCTTAGCTTTCTTTATATTCCAACTCTCACATCCATACATGACCACTGGAAAAACCATAGCCTTGACTAGACAGACATTGGCAAAGTAANAAAACCCAGCAGCAAAACACTACACATACCTAATGTGTTAATAACGGAGAGAAAAACTTCAAGTTTCTTTTCTCTCTCATTTGGGATTCTAAAGGGCAACAGGGCAGCTACCAGCAAAACATCCAGAGGCACAAATCTAGTGGCACAGAATTCAAAACGTACATTTCACAAAAGGCAGACCCAAGATGTATTTTCTTCACATTCTTTAGGCTCAGGCTATTTCTCAAATGCCAATTCTCATCACAATGGGAACCTCCAGCAATTATGAGTCTTCTGCATTCAGCTAAGGGATTTGTGTTCAAGAAACTGAAAGAATGCAAGTATCCTGGTCACCTAGTGTCAATCACTATTCTCCACTCCACAGGGATTTACTCAAAGGAGAATACAGCTTTCTGTCACCCTTTACTGAAGTTTCTCTCTCAATGCCAGAGATTCTTGACTGTTGTCTAAACTCCTAGTAAGCAATATGGGGAAAAACAACAGCATATTTCTGAAAATGGAGAATGTTTATAAATAACAACTTTAGATAAGGTTAAATCACAGAACTTACTGAATATAAAGCAAAAACACAATGTCTTTGGAAATAACACAGTTCAAAGGCATTTGTGCCTGAATTTAATGAATTTCACAAGTACAATAAGTACATTAGTGAATGCATCATCATGTTCAGAGAGTTTGATCCATTTCTGAACAGCAAGAATGACAAAACAACCTCCTGGTCCCAAAAGGTCAAATTCCAGAGCATATTACAAAACCTTTGCAGATTCATCTCTTGACAACTGCATTTTAGGAATGATTAAATCAAAGTGTCACCTTACAGAGAGGATAACAAGTTCCCTGTTAAACCTGTCATAGCTGAGAGAATAGGCTATGGTATGATCTTAGAAACTGAAGTAGTTTTAATGCATTATGGAGTATACCATTAGCACAAGATGAGAATGAAGGAGTAATTATCAAAATCCAATCACTAAGTATTTTCCATTCACTGAGCAAAAATGTTTCTCATATTCTGATGTGGGAAAAAACAAGAATTTTTTTTTAATTAGATTATGCTGCTGCTGCTAAGTTGCCTCAGTCATGTCCGACTCTGTTTGACTCCATAGAAGGCAGCCAACCAGGCTCCCCCATCCCTGGGATTCTCTAGGCAAGAATACTGGAGTGGGTTGCCATTTCCTTCTCCAATGCATGAAAATGAAAAGTCAAAATGAAGCTGTTCAGTCATGTCCAACTTTTAGCAACCCCATGGACTGCAGCCCACCAGGCTCCTCCATCCATGGGATTTTCCAAGCAAGAGTACTAGAGTGGGGTACCATTGCCTTCTCCATAGATTATGCTAGAATTTTACAAAGAGTAGTCACTATTAGCATTTAAAAGACTTTTTTTCTTTAAGAAACGGCACTAGCTACACCATCATCAATCAGGTACCTGAACAGAAGTGTGCAAATACTAACCAACTTCATGAATAGCTGGAAGGTCTGAAATTTCTCTGCCCTTTGTATTTGGTAACTAACATAATTGTTTACTTCAGTGCACAGCTGCAGGAAAGAAATCAGACTCTTTTTGTTTGTGCAAACTTACACTGTCTCATTTGTGAAAGCCCAAACTGTCCTATACTGAAATCGTTTTGGAATAGTCTTATATCTATGGAAAAATCCACTTGGCTTGCAAAGTCCATATGAGCCTTTCATAAAAATTCTGAATGTTTTCATTGCTTCCACAACTATTTTCTCTTCTCCCATTACATTATAGGTTGAGAGAACATAAGTATGCACTGCCAATAAATAATTTCAGTATAATATGTGTTAGCATTTCCTCACAAATTAATGTTCCCCTGAAGAAACAAACATAGTAGAAAGGACAGGCAGAATGCATTACACTTACTTAGTTTCATTGCATCATTTTATTTAGGACTCCAAGCTGATCCCCTTAGTGTAGCTATAATTTCTTTTGGTCTTGCCAGTGTACATTGGGTTAATGAGGTCAGCTTGATTACTGGATGGTACCCTAAACCCACTACATCTCTTAAAAAAGCATAATTCTCTAGTGACAAGAAGGAAATAGAGAACAGATTTACATGAATCAAATTGAGATCTGGAAGCATTTTAGATTTTTCCTTTCCTGATTCTCCATGTATATTTGATAATAAAAAATTTATCTGCCTCCAGTCTGTTTCCATATTTACTCTATCATCTACACTAATACAATTATGTGTAAAGAACAGATTGGTTTTTTTTTTTCTATCCTGTTCAAGCCTTATAATGGCCTGACTAGTTAACTGCATGCTAATTAACAGTATTAAATGTCCCTTGGGCAAATAGCTTCTGAGCATCCAACAGGGAATCATGGGAACCACTCTGAGCTGTATGGACTTAGAACCCTCAAGAGAAAACTTTAACACGGTGCACAGTAAGAGTCCAGATCAATACAGAGATGTCTGATGAATAGGAAGACCATACAATAACCTGATTTTAAGAAGTACCAACTGTGGCCCTGAGAAAAAGTTCCCAGAAGAATGAATTTACAAAGGTAGACTATGAGCAACAGCAGATACAGGAGTTTGTTAATGACTACTCACAATTTTTTGAGATGCACAGTAAAATCAAACTTGAGTCCACTAAAACCAGCTCTGTGCCCCACCCTCAAAGCATCTATGCAGTTAGTGAGGATGGGTACCATATGGTAAAACACATATAATTATGTCAATATGAGTCTCAAAATACCTAAGACTGGGCATCTTCCTTTCTTACTCAAGCATTTTTTTAAAAAAAGTTCTTTCTATACTGTAAACCTGAGAGAATTACACAGTTGAGCTAAGCAGAAAAGATGGGAAGGAAATCTACAGATGAAAATGAAGAGAATACAGATATGCATGGTATCTACACATGGGTTTCAACAAATTCATAGATTCATCAAGAGATAAATGTATAGGATCATTGGCAGATATATTAAATATCCTGGGATAGAGAGATAAAGAAAAGTGAGACCAAAATTCATAGATGTCTCACTATGGAAACATGTTTAAGTCATACCCGGCCATTTTTTAAAATGTCTAAAGAGATATAAGTTGTTGTCATTGTTCAGTCACTAAATTGTGTCCAACTCCTTGTGACCCCATGGATTACAGCACACCAGGCTTCCCTGTTTTTCATTAAGTCTTGAGTTTGTTCAAACTCAAGTCCACTGAGTCAGTGACGCCATCCAACCAACTCATCCCCTGTTGCCCTTTCTC
Source organism: Raphicerus campestris (assembly GCA_006410735.1). Classification (NCBI taxonomy): domain Eukaryota; kingdom Metazoa; phylum Chordata; class Mammalia; order Artiodactyla; family Bovidae; genus Raphicerus; species Raphicerus campestris. The sequence continues at coordinate 51,424 of SJYW01048655.1, forward strand.
TCTTACCATCAGTCTTTCCCAGCATCAGGATCTTTTTCAATAAGTAAGCTCTTGCCATCAGGTAGCCAAAATATCAGGGCTTCCACTTCAGCATCAGTCCTTCCAATGAATATTCAGTGCTTAGTCACTCAGTTGTGTCCAACTCTTTACTGGACCCAAGGGCTGTTGCCTGCCAGGCTCTTCTGTCCATGGGGATTCTCTAGGTAAGAATACTAGGGTGAGTTGCCATGCACTCCTCCAAGGGATCTTCTCAACACAGGGATCAACTCTAGGTCTCCCATATTGCAGGTGGATTCTTCAACCATCTGAGCCACCAGGGAAGTCATGCATATTCAGGATTGATTTCCTGTAGTGCTGACTGGTTTGATCTCCCTGCTGTCCAAGAGACTTTCAAGAGTCTTCTCCAGCACCACAGTTTGAAAGAATAAATTCTTTGGCACTGAGCCTTCTTTATGGTCTAAAACTCATATCCATGCATGACAGCTGGAAAAATCATAGCTTTGACTATATGGTCCTTTGTAAGCAAAATGATGTCTCTGCTTTCTCATACATTGCTTAGGTTTGTCATAGCTATTTTTCTAAGGAGCAAGTTTCTTTTAATTCCTTGGCTAAAGTCACCATCTGCCTTGATACTGGAGCCCATGAAAATGAAATCTGACACTGTTTCCACATTTTCTATCTATTTGCCATAAAGTGATAGGAGCAGATGCCATAATCTTTGTTTTTCGAATGCTGTGTTTTAAGCCAGCTTTTTCACTCTTCTCATTCACCTTCATAAAGAGGAGTCTTTAGTTCCTCTTCAATTTTTGCCATTAAACTGGTATCATTTGCATATCTGAAGTTATTGATATTTCTCCTGGATAGCTTGATTTCAGGTTGTAATTCATCCAGGCCAGCATTTTGCATGATGTACTCTGCATATAAGTTGTATACAGGGTGACAATAAACAGTCTTGACATACTCCTTTCCCAATTTTGAATCAGTCTATTGTCCCATGTCCAGTGGTAAGTATTGTTTCTTGTCCTGCATACAGGTTTCTCTGAAGGCAGGTAATGTAGTCTGGTATACCCATCTCATTGAGAATATGTCACAAAGTCAAAGACTTTAGCATAGTGAATGAAGCAGAAGTAGATTTTTTTTCTAATTCCCTTGCATTTTCCAAGATCCAGTGTATGTTGGCATTTTGATCTCTGGTTCCTCTGCTGTTTCTAAATCCAGCTTGATTATCTGGAAGTTCTCAGTTTACATACTGTTGAAGCCTAGCTTGAAGGATTTTGAGCATAATCTTCTAGCATGAGAAATGAGTGCAATTGTATGGTTATTTGAACATTCTTTGGCATTGCCTTTCTTTGGCATTGAGATGAAAACTGACCTTTTCCTGTCCTTGGTCACTGATGCTTTCCAAATTTGTTGGCATAATGAACACAGCACTTTAACAGCATCATTTTAATATTTTAAATAGCTCAGCTATTTCAAATAGCTGAAAGAGAGGGTGGAACAAATTGCAAGTGGAGCACTGAAACATATGCATTATCATACGTAAAACAGCTAGTGAGAAGACACTGTATAATATAAGAAGCTCAACTGGTGCTCTGTGACAACCTAAAGGGTCAGATGAGGGTGGAGTGGGAGAGAGGTTCAATAGGCAGAGGATATATGTATATTTTGGCTGATTTACACTGTTGTATTGCAGCAAACAACACAACACTGTAGAGCAATTATCCTCTAATTAAAAATAAATTAAAAAAAAAAGACTAACAAGTTACATGGTTTCTACCAAAGTATCCCAACATGTGGTTCACATTTGTTAACATTTCTATTACAGTGTTGTCATTGAATCATTTGATTCCTTGCCATTAACACCAAATTTCTGCTCAAATTTCAAAAACATATTTTCAGATTTGATAGTAACAGATGAGCTTGCTATGAGATCAGCATATAATACCATACTGTGAATTCTTATCATTCACTTGAATAAATCATATAGAATACATTAAGACAGAGTATTTATACTATTCCTATACAAGAAGGAGTTGATAACTTAAAATTTTTTAGTTTGTCTAAAGATATATATTCTTTCAGTAAAATCATAGCTTGAGACTAAGTAATCTAATGTAAGAAAAGGAACATAAATAAATTTAAATTTTTTAAAAAAAAAGGAAAGGAAGGAGATAGTTCACAAGTGTGTGTTACTCTGGCAAGAATACTGGGTAGAATATTTAATATCCATGACACATGGAAAAATCACCGACAATATGCCCAATGTATTTCTCTTTTTAAAAAGTTTTGAAAAATTTTTGAATGAGTAATTTATTAAACTACAGTAAAAGAGACATTGTTACATAATGATAGTATAATCATTAAACTCTGTGTGTTTTTCATCTCAAACATGTTTCTAAACATTTGGGTTGGTTCATTTTTATATCTGGCAGCTTTCTATTTAAATTTTTAAATGTATAAAATATAGCTAAAATACTTCTTAATAACATTTGCTGCTAATTCTAACATCTCTGTCAGTTATGAGTAAGAATTGTAAGTAAACTTTGTACCTTGAAAAAATTTAGTAATCAGAAGAACTTGCTAAAATAGTGCAGAGATTCCCCGTGTACTTGTCCTTTAACTTTCCTCAATGATAATTTCTTACACAGCTATAGTATGCTGTCAACATAAGGAAATTTACATTGGGACAATATTATTAAGTCAATGACGGACCTTTACTGAAATTTCTCAAGTTTTGCATGTACTCCTATGTGTGTGTGTACACACACATGTGCACACACTGAGCAAGAAGCATGGTTATATGAAAACTTGTCACATGTATAGATTTGAGTACAAACACCAAAATCAGGACACAGACTGTCTCAGTACACACACAGACACAGACACACACATGCACAAAGCTCCTTAATGTTACCATATTTACATTACCATATCACTGCTTAATAACTATACCCTTCTTCCACCTCTAATTTCTGGCACTCATTGATGCATTTACCATTTTCACTTTGAGGCTGAATAAACACACACAGATACATAGAGAAAAAATAGTTTCTGTATCTATTATCTAAACCTGTATGAAATCTATTTTTAAAAATCACTTAGTAAAGAATGTCATTGCTTTTACTAATAGATTTGGAAAATATTGTTATATCACTATCTTTGCTTTCTTATTATTATTCTAGTTGACTGTAAATTCAGGGGCTATTTATGTCTTTATTTTGCACTAAATATTAGTTGGTGGGTTGGCTTTGAAGAAGATTGAAGTTTGACATGAATATAACTTGGTACACCAGTCTCAGGAACTTCTCTTAATTACTGTCCAAAAACAATCACTGAACTGCATTTCAATAAGAGNATGACCTCATTTAGATTTCAGAAAAAATCCAATACTTCATGACACATCTTAATTTATACTTTACCTTTAAGATCTGGCTACTCTCTGAGCCAAGAATATGTTTATTCAAGTGCACAGGAGTTATGAACCACCACCAAAGGTGAATAAATGCACTCATACAATGAAGATAGAGTTATTAGTCCACCTTGGTATCTGAGGTGATTTGAATAATGATAAAAAATGACACTACTCCTTATTATAGTCCCAAGGCAGAATCTTCCTATGGGGTCATGATTTTTGGCTAGCCATTTCCCAAATCACCAAGAGTAGCAGAGGAAGATGGGGGTACTTAATAGCCATCCTGGTGTTTCTTCTGCTAGTTCAAGTCACTGGAGGCTGATGTGATTGCTAGCCAGGACAGAACTTCTATAAAACCCAGCAGCAAAACACTACACATACCTAATGTGTTAATAACGGAGAGAAAAACTTCAAGTTTCTTTTCTCTCTCACTTGGGATTCTAAAGGGCAACAGGGCAGCTACCAGCAAAACATCCAGAGGCACAAATCTAGTGGCACAGAATTCAAAACGCACATTTCACAAATGGCAGACCCAAGATGTATTTTCTTCGCATTCTCTAGGCTCAGGCTATTTCTCAAATGCCAATTCTCATCACAATGGAAACCTCTGGCAATTATGAGTCTTCTGCATTCAGCTAAGGGATTTGTGTTCAAGAAACTGAAAGAATGCAAGTATCCTGGTCACCTAGTGTCAATCACTATTCTCCACTCCACAGGGATTTACTCAAAGGAGAATACAGCTTTCTGTCACCCTTTACTGAAGTTTCTCTCTCAATGCCAGAGATTCTTNTGACCATAAATAATTATCAAACTTCATAGAAATTCATACATGTAAAAAGGAAAAAATTACTACATATAAATTGTAATTCATAAATTTCACTTTTAGAAATGGATGTTGTAGATTATTATTCTTCACATTGCTTACATAATGTTGAAAGAGTTTTCTTAGAAGTTCTCTTTCCGCGCAGCCCTCACTTCCGAATTTACTCTAAAAGCAGGAATTCTAGCTCCTCTTTATCCTGTTTCCCACTTGAAGGATGTCTAAACTTCTGTCTTCCTCATCCCTCCAAAATAGTTCACAAGTCTCTTAAAACTGAATGAATCAATTCACTAGAATAATAATTAGCAGGAAGAAACATTTTCATTTATTTATTTAAGCCAAAATATTTTTTTTTTTCACTAACCTACGTTTGTTCCTTTCTAACTGCAGCTGGCGCACTAAGTGCAGGCGAGAGGAGCTACCCCACGTCGGAGGTCAGGGGCAGTGGCCTCGAGTGCCAGGCTGCGACTGCACGGGAACAGCCAGAGTAGCTACTGCATGTCTGAGGTCAGGGATGGCGGCCAGGAGGAGCCACCCAGCACTGGAGGCCAGGGGCGGAGCCCGGGAGAAGCAACTCAACATCCAAGGAGTGATGGCTGCACGGGTGCAGGAGGGCCTAGAGGAGCCATCCCACGTTGAAAGTCAGGAAGGGCGGTAGTGAGGAGATACCCCTCATCCAAGGTAAGGAGCAGCGGCTGCACATTGCTGGAGCCGTAAAGAGGTACCCCACACCCAAGGTAAGAGAAACCCAAGTAAAATCGTAGGTGTTGCAAGAGGGCATCAGAGGGCAGACATACTGAAACCATACTCACAGAAAACTAGTCAATCTAATCACACTAGGACCACAGCCTTGTCTAACTTAATGAAACCAAGCCATGCCTGCGGGGCAACCCAAGACAGGCGGGTCATGGTGGAGAGGTCTGACAGAATGTGGTCCACTGGAGAAGGGAATGGCAACCCACTCCAGTATTCTTGCCTGGAGAATCCCATGGACATAGAAGCCTGGTAGGCTACGTCCACAGGGTCGCAAAGAGTCGGACACGACTGAGCGATTTCACTTCACAACAAGTGACTCTGGTTTGGGGGAATGCTTGTTGTCAAAACATGTACTACTGTGGCTTCTATTTTCCCAATGTGGGACTTATAATTTTTATTGACTTTGATTTTCTTTTGATAAAGCTTTTTTATACCTTCAACATGGAGATGTTTGAGGTAGTGGGCTATAAAGCCATATCTAATATTTGATTCCAGTTAGAAAACAATAAAGTGCTGCTATATTAATTTTTATAATTACAGTTCATTTTTATTGTCTTACATACTTTTCCTCTTTATTTTACACCAAAATTATATTATTTATACAGGCAAAACATTTAATGTATTTTATAGAACTATTATATTAACAGCACAATTTTCATCTAGTGAGCTGTAAAAGCATGGTCTAAAGTTCTCTAAGTAGAAATGTATGACTCAATAGGATATGTTACAACCAGTCACTAAGGCAAGAGGCTTGATGACTGTTGCCTATACACTAGCTCTAGACAATTCACATTGGCACATCAGATCTTTAAGGGTAATATTGGTGACAATTTTCCCAAGTATAAAAATTTCCTTAAATTTGTTAGCTCCTCTTTAAAAGCTAATTAACATCAAACTTATTAATCTTCTTTTAGTATGTTTTCCTAGCATTTGGTCCTGATGGTGAAACTTTTTAAGCATTATATATTTGAGTGAACTGAAACACTAAGCTCTATCAGAAGAAAAGCCTTTTTTATAATAATCTATAAGAATGAAGCATAATGCATAACCCTAACCCTAATCATACAGAAAATGTGTGATTTATTTTTTCTCAGTAATATATAAAGATTAGGCTAATGTGGACAGAAACTGAAAAATTAAGTATTTGTGTATTTAAAATTAATTTATTTAACTGTAGGATATTTCAAAAGATAAACATCATATACTCAATATCCTTATTTCATAGGTGAGAAAACTGAATTGTAGAGAAGTTAATTTTCCCAGTATACAAAAATAGGAAGTTAAAAAGTTAAGATTTAAATCTAATCTTTGAAGTTACAGCTCAAGATTTTCACTACTATAATATCTTAAAACAAATCCATATGGATAAAAATCCATACCATCCATGAATTTATGGTAAAACAATACATAGAAAACACCAGTGATAAAATGTGATTTCTAAGGGAAATAAATGGGTTTTAAGTACCTCAAATATGAAACATATAAGCAGCCAGTTCCAGAAACTTTTGACAGATAAAAAAGTTAGAAACTGTGTGACCTATTTAATGAATATAAGCATCCAAGTGCAATAGATACATTTAATAACCCATAATCAGAAACTGTGTTGGCTATTCCTGCTAAAAAGATAAATTTCCAGTAAAATGCCCAATGAGGTTACAATTTAAATGATAATGCTACTAATTATATTCTGGTTTCACATTTCATTGACTAGCATAATTTGTTTATTGCACATTTCCCCTGTGGCTAAAAGAAAAATGTTTTTGTTTCTGCTAGAGTTCCTGATTATCATTTTTGAAACCTTCTTTAATAACAAGTTTGAATGGAATAGCCTACATCATTTCTATGGAGGGGGTTTCTGAAGCAAAAATATATATATTTTCTATTTATTATGAAGGTATATATCCTGGCAAACACCATCTCCTAAGAAATGTGTGCCTGCTCTGTCATGTCCAACTCTTTGCAATCCCAAAGTCTGTAACCCATCAAACTATTCTGTCCATAGGATTCTCCNAGTATAAAAATTTCCTTAAATTTGTTAGCTCCTCTTTAAAAGCTAATTAACATCAAACTTATTAATCTTCTTTTAGTATGTTTTCCTAGCATTTGGTCCTGATGGTGAAACTTTTTAAGCATTATATATTTGAGTGAACTGAAACACTAAGCTCTATCAGAAGAAAAGCCTTTTTTATAATAATCTATAAGAATGAAGCATAATGCATAACCCTAACCCTAATCATACAGAAAATGTGTGATTTATTTTTTCTCAGTAATATATAAAGATTAGGCTAATGTGGACAGAAACTGAAAAATTAAGTATTTGTGTATTTAAAATTAATTTATTTAACTGTAGGATATTTCAAAAGATAAACATCATATACTCAATATCCTTATTTCATAGGTGAGAAAACTGAATTGTAGAGAAGTTAATTTTCCCAGTATACAAAAATAGGAAGTTAAAAAGTTAAGATTTAAATCTAATCTTTGAAGTTACAGCTCAAGATTTTCACTACTATAATATCTTAAAACAAATCCATATGGATAAAAATCCATACCATCCATGAATTTATGGTAAAACAATACATAGAAAACACCAGTGATAAAATGTGATTTCTAAGGGAAATAAATGGGTTTTAAGTACCTCAAATATGAAACATATAAGCAGCCAGTTCCAGAAACTTTTGACAGATAAAAAAGTTAGAAACTGTGTGACCTATTTAATGAATATAAGCATCCAAGTGCAATAGATACATTTAATAACCCATAATCAGAAACTGTGTTGGCTATTCCTGCTAAAAAGATAAATTTCCAGTAAAATGCCCAATGAGGTTACAATTTAAATGATAATGCTACTAATTATATTCTGGTTTCACATTTCATTGACTAGCATAATTTGTTTATTGCACATTTCCCCTGTGGCTAAAAGAAAAATGTTTTTGTTTCTGCTAGAGTTCCTGATTATCATTTTTGAAACCTTCTTTAATAACAAGTTTGAATAGAATAGCCTACATCATTTCTATGGAGGGGGTTTCTGAAGCAAAAATATATATATTTTCTATTTATTATGAAGGTATATATCCTGGCAAACACCATCTCCTAAGAAATGTGTGCCTGCTCTGTCATGTCCAACTCTTTGCAATCCCAAAGTCTGTAACCCATCAAACTATTCTGTCCATAGGATTCTCCAAGCAAGAATGCTGGAGTGGATTGCTATTTATACCCCTAGAGGATCTTCCCAACCCTGGGATGGAATCTACATCTTCATTGCAGGCAGATTCTTTACCACTCAGTCTCCTATGAAGCCCCCTCCTAAGTAACACTATCCGATAAAATCTTACAATTCTCAGGGGAAAAAAAACAGCTGTCATGTGTAACTGCAAGGTATTCTTTCACTCGTGGCTAGATTTCAATATCTACAATCCTTAATCTCTGAAGTAAATAATAACTTTTATGTAAAATTGGATTTGTTTTAGTTTAACACTCTATGTGTAGAGATTGGACTACATTTGCCTTTGGCATATGTCAAGAGATTGTACTTTTACATTTCATAATTAAGACATGCATATGTATTTTGTTTGTCAGAACAGTGAAAAGATGCACAGACTAAACTGTGCAACTTTTCTTTTACCTCTTAATATTTAAGACGAAAAGATGACTTTGTACTTCTCTGGAAGAAATGCCTTGAAAGCAGAGGAACATCAGTTGCTTAAATAAGCAGCAACATTGGCATGTGCTGATTTTAAGTTTTTTTGTTTCATTTTCAAAAACCATTTTGTGAGTAATTTAGCAACATTACAAAAAAGAGCTTGTGAACTCTGATTTACAAAGTTTGATTTTTGATAGATTTTTATTTCCTTAATAGCCTATTTTTGAAATGTATCAAGAAAGAAAGGGAGAGGAAATATGATGGAAGGGAAGGAAAGAAATGATGGAGGGAGGAAGAAGAAAAGAAGGAAGAAAGAAAGAAAGAATCATCAACTACACAATAAAAAGACATTTTTCTTAAAAAACAATAACAACAACAAAAGTCACTCAATACTCTCTACCTTCAGCAATTCTTTCCCTCCCTTCCCATTTAGTGTCACATTTTCTTAAGTGATTGCTAATAGAGCAAAGAGCATGACTAAGAAAAGACATGCTAGAGTTTGTTAGCTGTGCATGTTTCATAGAACACCACTACTTTCTTTCATTGTTGGAAACAACTTGATTCAAACAAAAGGGTGGCCTGTAAAGGCTGTCAGCATTGCTGCTCACTCAGTCAAAGACACAGTACGTTTCTCTTTTACTTTGAGTGTGGCTGAACTTACATGCACTGTGAACACACCAGAATCCTGGGCTCTCAGAGCATCACCTATGAATGAGAGGGACAAGGAATGACAATAAACATACACATGTCATCTGTTTCCTCTACTACGGTGCATATTCCATCGTCCTATTGGACTTCATTTTCAAAATATAAGTTCAAAGATAAAATTGCGAAGAATTTCAAGATGGTGACAGCAGAACCCTAAACTGAACATAGGTCCTTTAAAACCTAGACTCTTTGAGACTATAGAGGTTGCTCATACAGGAAGTCAGCCCAACTTCATAGGTAGGTGGGTAGGAAGATAGGTAGACGGATAGAGGTAGATCTTAAGGAAAAAAATACTTTTTTAAAAGGTAAAAGAAACCGCAAGTGAATAAAAGTGATGAGAAGTGATCAAAAGATGAATATATTTTTAGGAGACAAAGGAGTTTGGATGTGGGCTTTAAGAGAAAAAAGAAATCAAAAGAAATTAAAGGTTTTAGGCCTGAGAAACTAGAAAGATGGAGTTATTATTTAATTAAACAGGAACTACACCAAGAGATGGTGGTTTGAGAGATGAAAAACATCGGAAGTTCAATTTTGGATGAATTAAGTTTAAGTGCCTGTTATGCATCCCAATGTAAATATCAATTAGGCAGTTGGATATGTGAGTATGCAGAGTAGAGAAGATATCTGGACTGGAGATTTAATTTGAGAAGAGTCAGCACAGTGGTGACATGATATTTAAAGCTACGAGAAGTGATAAAAGCTAATAAAAGAAGTACAGATGGAGAAGAGAGNAGCATTGCTGCTCACTCAGTCAAAGACACAGTACGTTTCTCTTTTACTTTGAGTGTGGCTGAACTTACATGCACTGTGAACACACCAGAATCCTGGGCTCTCAGAGCATCACCTATGAATGAGAGGGACAAGGAATGACAATAAACATACACATGTCATCTGTTTCCTCTACTACGGTGCATATTCCATCGTCCTATTGGACTTCATTTACAAAATATAAGTTCAAAGATAAAATTGCGAAGAATTTCAAGATGGTGACAGCAGAACCCTAAACTGAACATAGGTCCTTTAAAACCTAGACTCTTTGAGACTATAGAGGTTGCTCATACAGGAAGTCAGCCCAACTTCATAGGTAGGTGGGTAGGAAGATAGGTAGACGGATAGAGGTAGATCTTAAGGAAAAAAATACTTTTTTAAAAGGTAAAAGAAACCGCAAGTGAATAAAAGTGATGAGAAGTGATCAAAAGATGAATATATTTTTAGGAGACAAAGGAGTTTGGATGTGGGCTTTAAGAGAAAAAAGAAATCAAAAGAAATTAAAGGTTTTAGGCCTGAGAAACTAGAAAGATGGAGTTATTATTTAATTAAACAGGAACTACACCAAGAGATGGTGGTTTGAGAGATGAAAAACATCGGAAGTTCAATTTTGGATGAATTAAGTTTAAGTGCCTGTTATGCATCCCAATGTAAATATCAATTAGGCAGTTGGATATGTGAGTATGCAGAGTAGAGAAGATATCTGGACTGGAGATTTAATTTGAGAAGAGTCAGCACAGTGGTGACATGATATTTAAAGCTACGAGAAGTGATAAAAGCTAATAAAAGAAGTACAGATGGAGAAGAGAGAGGGTTAAAGACTCAGACTTTACACCCTTTAATATTCAGATATCAATGAAGTGACATGTGAACTACAAGGGAAACTTGAAAGCTAATTTTGACAAATTATAATCTACTTCTTAAGACTGTTAGGTGATGAAAGATAAAAATAATATTATCTTAACAAAATTATGAACAATGTTGCCTTCTCACTCTAACTAAAGTTCTCTTTCTTGTTCCATTCTTATGCCTTTCCCATAGAATTCACCAAACAAACAAACAAACAAAAAACAGTAAATTTATTCATATACTCATTTGTATCATCATTGTTTGCTTTCCTAATACCTTCAATTACTGTTCAGTTGTCAGGGACAGGAAACATGTCTTACTAATCTCTGTATCTCTACCATTAAATTAATTGCCCGCACATGAAAAACACTTTTTTTTCTTAAAAAATGAATATATTCTCAGCAAACAAGGTCATTCCATGGCTGTAGAGTAGACTTTTACACTAATGATGACTTATATAATTGTCTGAAAAGACTAGATACTGAATATAGGAGAATATGACATCTACCCCTGTTCAAAGCTGCTAAGATTTAGATTGTATATATCTATATCTATCTCATCTGTATCTATCTATCCCCACTAGCCACTGAAAGTATACAGGACTTCCTGACAAATAATAGTCAACAAATGATAATATTTCTTTTAAATGACCTTTGATTCAAGTAGGTTTCCTTTGATTAAGGCGAGATCAGAGGCTGATGACATCTAGGAATACTGGCCATCCTAGAGATAGTGCCAGGACACAATTGGGGCTAAAAAAAAAATCACTTTGAATATGTAAACCACAGGAATTGAAATGCAAAGAACTGGCTAGAAAATAATGAAATACTCAAACAACAACAATGAGCTAACAGGAGACCCACAGGACTCCAGACAAAACAAAAGGAACCTCTTACAATGCCTACCACTAGACTGAAGGAACAAAGTGAGGAGGTGGTTTTAGCAGGTCTGAGGACGTTATCTGGTGAAAGCAGACTTTTTCATAGTAACTGGTCAGCGCTATCTTTTTAGGTTAGACAGTGTTTCTCAAATTTTGTATGCATGAAAGTTGCATGGGCAATTGCTGAAAATGAAGACTTTTTGGAATTACCACCAGATTCTGATTCAGTGGTATTAGGTCTAGGAATAGACCTACATATACTTATATATGTACATGTAACAAATATTATTTGTGGTTCCAATATAAGTGGTCCACAAGCCACATTAATAAGGATATTGTTAAGGAGACATTTTCATGGAAGACCAAATTATAACAAAACTGTAATCTGAGAAAGAAATCAGTCCACTGTTAGATGAGAGAGATGCAGTTAAAGATTGTTTAGAATCAGTTAATTTCATATATCCTTTAAAGCCTAGCTCTTCCATTTCCTTTTCTTACACCCTGTGCCTATCCCCTTCTGTTTATCTCAAACCATTTGTATATAAAGGTATACATAAACTATATTAAATTCCGAGTAATAGACACAGACATAGATCACTGCAGGATTTAGAATCAAGTGATCCAGGAGGGTGAGGAGCAAAAAAAAACTATTTTAACAGCTGCACAACTGTTCCTATAAAATTTGAAATTTAAATAACTATTTAGGACATCATGTCTAACACACACCACGGTGATCCAATTAGTCTAGTGACCCAATCTGTTTTATATTCTCAGAAGGGTCTTCATCTCTATTTCCTTAGCCATTCTTAGACTAAACTGCTCTTATTACCTCCTTCTCTCCATGTCTGTTTTACCTTTTCTTCATGTCTGTATCTTTCTAAAATGATACAGCCACTGCTAACTCTGATCTATAGTTTCCAAGCTCTGCAAAAATGTTGCAATCAGGTAAATTAGGTAACATCCTTCATGGAGACTATTAAGCAGAGATCTGAGATTTGTTTAGACTCTTCAGTAAAAATCATACTCCACAACCTGCTTTTATTAAATCTGCACATCCTCATATAATATTACTGTACAGTCACTCAAGTAATTTCAGCAAATGACTATTCTGTCAATTTCATTTTGATTTTTTTTTAAAAATTCCCTCTCAGAATTATGAAAACTCCACTGTTAAACCCATGTGTTAACCAACCATTCCCTACAGACAATGAATTAGGTGCTATTCAAATGTTTCAAATAAAGATGTCTGCCTAGTCTATCACTGCAGATCATTCATTATGCAAAGAATTTTCCTTATAAGAAGTAGCAATTGCTTCGTTAAAACTTTAATGAACATTTACAAGTTCTATATATCTGAAAGATATATAAAATACATAGAATCTAATTTTCTCCAAGAGAATAGCTACTCAAATATTTAAAAGCATCTACTGTGGCTCACCTAAACCTTTTAATCTCCAGACTAAAATCCTCCACTCCCTTTCATCTTTCTTAAAATGTCAAGAGTTTCCATATGCCTCACTGTTCTGAATACTGCTCTGTTAATATTTGTTTTATAATATTTATAGTGTAGAGTGTTAGAGACATTATTTCAAGTGTGAACTGCATAGTAGTTCTTGACATGAGACTTTGAAAAACACAATGGATAATTTTCTTTATCTGGACATGAGTCTTTGATAAACATAATGTATTACCATGTCATGTTAATATTTTCAGAGGTATGATCAGAGTGTTGACACATGCTGAGCTATAGTCAGCAAAAACACAAAAATTTTCTATTCAAGGTGCTATCATATCATTTTATCCCCAGTCTTTATCTACATAATTGATTGTTTTATCTAACTAGTAAAGGTGGAAACTGACATTTGTTCCTTTTAAATTGCATAATATTGATTTAGTTCTCTTGTTCAGTTTATATATCTCAAGAAAACAGCTTCACACACATTCATAGCTGGAAATGAGAGGAGTATTTTAATAGCCTTTTCAGATAATTGTGTATATTCTTCGAAGTTATACCAAAACTCATCAAGTGACTGCTTCTTAAAGGTACAATGAAATATGAAAAATCAAAATGTATCAATAACCTTTATATGCTCTGTTACATTAAAATCCATTGGACTTCATTGTACATTAAATAGATTCTACCCATGTAAAAATAGTTTTCATGCGTTGTAAATCTGAAAAAAAATACTGATTCTTGAAGACTTTCACTTCTTCCCAAATTATGACCCATGTCATTTTACAATAGCAAAATGACAAATCCCAGTTTCATATTGAGAATGGAGACTACTTTTAATTTGTGTCACTATTGCTTTCTTGGTTCTAGATGTGATATTTTTATTCAGTAAGGTGAAATATGTAATGAAATCTTTAACTTATGGTACAGTTATCTATCTTTTATCGACAGATACTGTTTCAATACAAAATGTACACTCATAACATATTGCTATGGAAATTGAGGCCTTCAGGATCTGCAGCCTCTTCATCATCTTATTTTCTGTACAGAAAGATTCCTGACTTCAACTTGTATATGCACATTCTTTGACATTCCACAAAGGTAAGCAACTTACTCCTTTTGACCAGAGAATTCTTGCTGTCTGAAAGGATGAGATTCTTAGCCATTATTTTACATAAGCCTCTATAACCATGTAGAATGAGGTAAGAGTTTATTTTATGTGATGTATATCTGCTGATCCTACCACTTTCCTAGCCTTTTAATGTATTAAGGAAAGACACTTCTTGTGCAGGGAGAAACAGGCATATCTTCCTCCCATCGGACACAACTTCCTAAAGGCACAGGGCTGAGAGGAAGACCTGGCTTGGATTTTAACCACACAATCTGCAAAATATACAAAATTATTTCTGGATGTCCTGATCCTCTCATAGCATTTTTAATTTGCACCATATAAAGGCACGTCTCCAAAGTAAACTCTAAGCACTTTGAGTAAAGCATTTCTGCTTTATTCACACCCTGAAGATGCAGCACTGCATCTGACACACTAGAAGTGCTCACCAAATGGGTACTGAATGAGTGAGTATTTGGCGAAACATGTCAAGATGGAAATCTACACACAAGAAGAAATAAAACTCATAGGGACTTCTTTTTGAAAGAAGTCTTTTTATGTCACAGCATGTACCCTCCACTGACAAATTCATCACACCATCAGTCTTTATAGAATAGATTCATGTGAAAAGATTATCTATTAATATGAAATTATTTGGACTTTACTGGTGGGTCTAGTGGTTAAGAATCCACCACCCAAGGCAGGGAACAGAGTTTCAATCCCTGCTTTGGGGAGATTCTACATGCCACAGAGAAACTAAGCCAGTGAGCAACAACTACTGACCCAGCACTCTAGGGCCCTTGTGCTGCACCTACCAAAGCCCATGCACCCTACAGCCCATGCTTTGCAACAAGAAAAGCCACTGAAATAAGAAGCTCATACATTGCAACTAGAGTAGCCCCTCTCACCACAACTAGAGAAAGCCCACAATGCAAATAAGACCCAGTGTGTCAAAAATAAATCAATACATTAAAAAAATTAAACTATTCATGGGAAAGGATTTGCTTTTCTATTCAAAATGAGAATGTAAAACATGAAAAACTAGATTAATGTATTTAGAATATTAATTTGGCTAGTGATGGAGGAGAAAAAGACAGCAATTTCCAAATCTGCTTTGGATTAACAAGGTTCAGAGGAAGTGAGACATTATGAAAAGAACATAGATTGTTGTCCCCAAGTATGTATAGGAATTCAGCCTCAGTCACTTTCTAACCACATGGATTATAGTAGATTGCTTAACTACTTTGATCTTTGTCATCTGTAAAATAAAATATATATTTATCTCATCGTAGGGTTGTAGCAATAATTCAAAAAACAAACCATACATGAAAAATTCCTAAAACAGTATTTGTTACATTATAGACACTAAATATTTGATGCAATGTTCTTGCTGCTTGTTGTGTCTGACTATTTGTGACCCCATGGACTATAGCCTACCAGACTCCTCTGTCCATAAGATTTCCCAGGCTATATTGGAGCGTGTTGTCATTTCCTCCTCCAGGGGATATTCCTGACCCAGGGAACTAACCCGCATCTCCTATATCTCCTGCATTGTCAAGTGGATTCTTTACCACTGAGTCACCTGGGAAGCTAAAATATTTGGTAGTTCATAATCATTTATATTTTCATCATATTATTAAAGGTTAAGAAACTCCATGGAAAGAGTAAATAAATTTTACATATGAAATTCAAAAGCTGGAATTCTTGATTATATTGATGTGTCATTTCTGTATTGAACATTTCTTCAAATTGCATTTTCATATCAGTGACATTTGCATGAAAAGGTGCACATTTTAAAAATTATCTAAATCAATATATAGTGCTTAAAATGCATATTTTCTTTACTATTTAGTAGTGCATTTGGTTGTAAATAACCAAAACCATAACAGCAACCTGAAAAACTACAGTTTGTTTCATATAACATAAAATTTTGAAAAGAGGCAGTCTAGAGCTGGTGAAGAAGCTCACTATGGCAAGAGGAACACATGACCTTTCTCCTCATTCATCACTTGCTTTGTGGCACTCATCTCTGTGCTGGTAAATTATACATAAGTATTGTTCGGCTGCCCCTGGCTACAAAGGTGGATAGGGAATTTAATTTTTAGCTCTCCAAAGTTATAGTAGAGGAAGAGAAATGAAAAGCATATTAAGAAGGTCTTTTGACTGAGACCAACTATAATGTGTACTACAGCAAACAATCAAACCACATTTACCTGTTTTCATATAAATGAGATTGTTTAAATACATTCACAATATTAAACACAATATTCTACATTGTATACCTTACTCAACTTGTCTTTGTCCACTGAAAAATGTCAATTGACAAAAAATATACCTATTATGTCAACAAGTACACAATTAGAATATTGTGGATTTAACATATATTAAAATAGATATTAGCTTATATTGGCAGATCCAGTCATTCAAGGTTGATTTTAATTTACATGAATTATTTATTGTCATTTCAAAGAGCTTACAAAAATTACAATATATCTTGGATTTAAATACACTAAATATTTGTAAAACAAATCATGTAGATTTTCATTAGCTCATTAACTTGTGAGTAATATGTAGATAATTCCTTTTGGTATACTCATCAATATCATATAACAATATGACAGTCCTTAAAATAGTTGCAGATGAGAGTAGGGAATATACACATCATGAAAATAAATTAGGTGACTGTAGATTCTGATGCCACTAGGGATGGAATAGTTTCCTGACTAAATTTCTGAAAGACTTATCAGTAGATCACAGAGCTTTATAAGTGGGCATGTTTTGTATTAACATAAAATCTTTTTATAACAATTTACAATATTTATAATTTGCTTCATATATGCTTTCAAAAGTGATTTTGATCATATTATTTGTCAAAAATTAATATATTTTAA
>SJYW01048664.1:63222-81751 GCA_006410735.1 Raphicerus campestris
AATTTTGTGGGTCTGTTTATACTTGAGGGTTTTTTTTTTTTTCAATAAATATACAGTAGTACACAGTCTGTGGTTGGTTAAATCTGTTCCTGCTGAACTGTGGATCTTGAGGCTCAACTATGGGATTCGAGCATCCTTGGGTTTTGGTATCCGCAACAAGTCCTGGAACCAAGTCCCTGATGATACCAAGGAATATTATAATGCAGTATGTGATGTTGGAGAAGACTCTTGAGATCTTCTGCAAGGAGATCCAACCAGACCATTCTGAAGGAGATCAGCCCTGGGATTTCTTTGGAAGGAATGATGATAAAGCTGAAACTCCAGTACTTTGGCCACCTCATGCGAAGAGTTGACTCATTGGAAAAGACTCTGATGCTGGGAGGGATTGGGGGCAGGAGGAGAAGGGGATGACAGAAGATGAGATGGCTGGATGGCATCACGGACTCGATAGACGTGAGTCTGAGTGAACTCCGGGAGTTGGTGATGGACAGGGAGGCCTGGTGTGCTGCAATTCATGGGGTCGCAAAGAGTCAGACACGAGCGACTGAACTGAACTGATGATGATGCAACAATTCAATATAGATGTGGCATTTTGTGCTACAAATTGCTACTTTCAAACTACTTTTTAGATCTAGTCCCCTATACCAGATACATTATTAATAATTATATGTAATAATAATGATATAAATTTGTGCAATATTTTGCATTCTTCAAAATATAACCGTTTTTAAAGTTTTCTTTCAACTTCATGCAAAATCAAGTAAAAAAGTAGCCTCCATTAGAGGGAATTGTAGTTTAGGATTAAAGCACATAATATATGTGAGACATTGTGTTAACATGCATTGACTATGTAAAATTTAAAATGTCTTAACTCTTCTAATCCCATGGACAGAGGAACCTTGTGGTCCAAAGTCCAGAGGGTCTCTAAGAGTTGGACATGACTGAAGTGACTTAGCATGCACTCTTCTAATCCTCATAAGAAACCTCTGATGAGGCACTAACATTATCCTCATTTTACATAAAAAGGAACTAAGATGGAAACCAAGTTAACGTAACTACTTCCTAGTAGAACAACTGACACAAACATGTCTGATGTGGAGTCAGCATTCTTAAGGATAATGTCACACGGCCCCCTATAATTTTTCCTTGCTATCCTTGATGAAGTCACTCATTAAAAAAAAAATCTGGTTAGGTTATTTTGACACCACATGATTCCAACATTAATCAACTATATGATTCATTTAAAAGTAGTTCCTTATACACAGAGTGTAAAAGTTATCAGCTTAGCAAAGAATTAATTTTTACATGTACAGTTAGTGAAAGCTATCTCTCATTGTTGGGAAAGCATTCATTTCTATACAGACGGGCCTGGGTCCTGATCTTCTCATCTTTTGGTCTTATTTCCTTGTCTTCCTTAAGAACCTACATTGTCCTTGCAGATCCTGCTGACTGAGCAGCCTGTCATTTCTTGGACAATCTTTCCAAGCTACTAGACATGCTATTCCAAGGCTCTCACAGTTGTTATGAGTTTCATGGGAGATTTACAGATTCCTTCCACAGATATCTCATTTTCCTGCTGATACTACTGCTTGCTTTCCTTGCTGTAAATCCTTATTATCTCACTTTACTTCTCCATTTTCTCCTTTCTTCCTAGCCATACTGCTGCTGCTTCTCTCCACTCACTTCTCTTTATCCCTATGCTGTTGGCATTCTCATTTAGACATCCGTCTTGTAATGTCTACTTGCTTATTTGTATATGTAGGCCTTCCTATTTTTCCTTTTTCCATCGATTCTCTATAAGCATCACCGTTTTGTCAGAAAGGACCACCTTCTGGGTAACATCATCAGGAATACATTTCTCCCCCAGGAAATATGACAAAAACCTTTCTCTCCAATGCTTTCTGTTCTTTCCCTTTAAAGCATTTCTCTGCTGAAGCAGCTAAGTGGCTGCACAACATAATCCTGTATAAAGCTGGCAGAAATGCTATTTCAGAGAATTTGTGTAACTCTTTACTGTCCATTTTGTATAAGAGGCAAACCTATGTGAATAATCCTTCAATGAATTTTCACTCAAAATACACTTTTTATGCAATTAGGATCTGCCAGCCCTTTCAGACCCCTCATTATGTATTTTTCTTTGCGGTTCCAGCGTATTCTGTCTTCAAACACCACCCTTCAAAGCTAACCATATAGGCTGCATCAATGGGCTTCATTTCCCTCTGGTTTGTGGTTTGGGCTCAGAATATGGGAGACGCTAACTAGCCAGGGACAGGGTCTTCCCAGGTGGCTCAGTGGGTAAAGACTCTGCCTGGAGATGCAAGAGACACCAGAGAAGCAGGTTTGATCCCTGGGTTGAGAAGATCTCCTGGAGAGGGCATGGCAACCCACCCCAGTATTGTTGCCTGGACAGTGCCATGGACAGAGGAGCCTGGTGGGCTACAGTCCATGGGGTTGCCAAAAAGAGTCAGAAACGACTGAAGCAGATGAGCGTGCACCCATGTAGCAGAGGGCGCTGAAGAAGGAATATTTATTATCTTAGTTCTTTCTCTCTACGGAGTCTGCTTCAGGGTGATGGCATCGCTGTTGAAAAGGCCACCATTTTGGGGTCATATATAACGACCCTCTCCAGGTTTTGTAATTGCTCCCTTCCCTTATCCTTCCATATGGGTTTTCTTCTCTGTTAGCTTCCAAGTTCTGACTTGTCCATTATCAGTTCCTTAATTCCTGCTATACCTCTTGAAATAAGTCTCCTTATTGAACAGCCCTCAAATTACAAACTCTGAGCATGGCATCTGTCTTCTAAACTGACTGGTGCAGACTTGGAATATTAAGAAATTAGATATAGCTGTTGCCTTTAAGAAACTTGCAACTGTAGAAAAACGAGGCAATCATGTAAACGCATAAGTGACTTATGAATTATAGAACATGTGATAGAAACAGATATAAGGTACAGTGAATTCACACTGGAAAAAGTGATTCATTACATGCAGGAAGAGCCATTCAGAGAGGACTTCTTGGAGTAATGTTCAAGTGATGCGTGGAGTGATGAACTTGTTATTAATGGCTTGCTAAATGGATTGGGCTAAAAATGGGGCAGAAGGGCCACTGTCAGATGAGGGAACAGAACTGGTGAAGCAGGAAAGCCTGGGACATTATTCTGTGTGCAGACAACTTCATCTCATGATAGCCAGAGGTTACGGGGGCGGGGGGAGAGTGAAGTGAAGTGAAGTCACTCAGTCGTGTCCGACTCTTTGCGACCCCATGGACTGTAGCCTACCAGACTCCTCTCTCCATGGGATTCTCCAGGCAAGAACCGGGGGGAGAAGGGGTATGTAAGTTCAGACAAATCTGAAGATCTGAGAGGCTTTAATATATCAAGGTGAGGAATTTGGACTTTACTGTGTATGTCGTGGGGGAGTCATAGACGTTTGTTTGCTAAAATGTAGAAAACTAGGGCTTCCCTGGTGGCTCAGTAGTAAAGAATTCATCTGCCAGTGCAGGAGACGTGGGTTGGACCCCTGGTCCAGGAAGAGCCGCACGCTGCAGAGAGACTAAACCCATGAGCCACAGTCACTGAGCCTGCTGAGCCTGCCCTCCAGAGCCCAGGAGCCGCAGCTACTGAGACTGCGCTGCAGCTGCTAAAGCCGGGCCACCCCAGAGCCTGTGCTCTGCAGCGAGAGCAGCCCGCACACAGAGTGAAGAGTCCCCCCTGCTCACCACAACTACAGAAAAGCCCACCCAGCAATGACGACCCAGCACAGCCAAAACGAAATAATATTTTTTTTTTCNGGGTCATATATAACGACCCTCTCCAGGTTTTGTAATTGCTCCCTTCCCTTATCCTTCCATATGGGTTTTCTTCTCTGTTAGCTTCCAAGTTCTGACTTGTCCATTATCAGTTCCTTAATTCCTGCTATACCTCTTGAAATAAGCCTCCTTATTGAACAGCCCTCAAATTACAAACTCTGAGCATGGCATCTGTCTTCTAAACTGACTGGTGCAGACTTGGAATATTAAGAAATTAGATATAGCTGTTGCCTTTAAGAAACTTGCAACTGTAGAAAAACGAGGCAATCATGTAAACGCATAAGTGACTTATGAATTATAGAACATGTGATAGAAACAGATATAAGGTACAGTGAATTCACACTGGAAAAAGTGATTCATTACATGCAGGAAGAGCCTATCAGAGAGGACTTCTTGGAGTAATGTTCAAGTGATGCGTGGAGTGATGAACTTGTTATTAATGGCTTGCTAAATGGATTGGGCTAAAAATGGGGCAGAAGGGCCACTGTCAGATGAGGGAACAGAACTGGTGAAGCAGGAAAGCCTGGGACATTATTCTGTGTGCAGACAACTTCACCTCATGATAGCCAGAGGTTACGGGGGTGGGGGCGGGGGGAGAGTGAAGTGAAGTGAAGTCACTCAGTCGTGTCCCACTCTTTGCGACCCCATGGACTGTAGCCTACCAGACTCCTCTCTCCATGGGATTCTCCAGGCAAGAACCGGGGGGAGAAGGGGTATGTAAGTTCAGACAAATCTGAAGATCTGAGAGGCTTTAATATATCAAGGTGAGGAATTTGGACTTTACTGTGTATGTCGTGGGGGAGTCATAGACGTTTGTTTGCTAAAATGTAGAAAACTAGGGCTTCCCTGGTGGCTCAGTAGTAAAGAATTCATCTGCCAGCGCAGGAGACGTGGGTTGGCCCCCTGGTCCAGGAAGAGCCGCTCGCTGCAGAGGGACTAAACCCATGAGCCACAGTCACTGAGCCTGCTGAGCCTGCCCTCCAGAGCCCGGGAGCCGCAGCTACTGAGACTGCGCTGCAGCTGCTAAAGCCGGGCCACCCCAGAGCCTGTGCTCTGCAGCGAGAGCAGCCCGCACACAGAGTGAAGAGTCCCCCCTGCTCACCGCAACTACAGAAAAGCCCACCCAGCAATGACGACCCAGCACAGCCAAAACGAAATAATATTTTTTTTTTCAAAAAGTAAAATATAAGTTTTGTCTTTAGAGCATTTTGGTGACAGTGAAGCTCATTTGAAGGAGACATGGGGAAGAGCAAAGAAGCTGAGAAGAGGCAAGAGGCTGATTAAAGCAATAATAATATAAAGAGAGATTAAAAAGCTAAAACAAATAAAACTTGTCCACCTATTAGAAATGAAGGAAAAAGAGCCGACTCTAAGATGATACCCAGGTTTCTGGCTCGGTGGGTGGTAGTATCATTTCATGAGACCTGCAGTGCACAAGAAGGATGCATTTGGGGGATAAAATAGTAAGAAAAGACAGATCACTTTGGGATTGAGTTTTTTGTGGGATACTCACGTGTAACTGAACTGCAAAAGAGAACTTTGGAGCAATGATACAGATTTGAGCATCACCAGAAAACAGATGTGAATGCCACTGTAGAAGTGGTGGAAATAACCAGGAAGAGTGTTTCTCTTAGTAAGAGAAGGGCAAGCAGAGTACCAGCCAAATTTATGTGATGATTAAAAAAAGAAACAGAGTGTTCAGAGCATGCTAAGCATTACAATAGTCAGTTTCTCCTGTACCTTATTTGACCTGTACCATATAGCTAGGTTGTAGACATTTTATTTTCCTCATTTCACAAATGAAGAAATTCCAGCTTAGAGAGTGAAGCTAAAGTCACAAAACACTGGTAAAAATGAGGCTGGAATTTAAAACTTTTAACTCTTTCCCAGTACATCGTATTGTCTTCTTACTGCTTTATTTTCACAATGCTGGAGAAGGATATGGCAACCCACTCCAGTACTCTTGCCTGGAGAATCCCATGGACAGATGTGCCTGGCAGGCCACAGGCCATGGGGTCGAGAGTTGGATACAACTGAAGCTACTTAGCACGCATGAACAAAACAGGGTTTCCCAGGTGGTGCTAGTGATGAAGAATCTGCCTGCCAATGCAGGAGATGCAAGAGATGTGGGTTCAATCTCTGGGTTGGGAAGATCCCCTGGAGGAGGAAATGGCAACCCATTCTAGTATTCTGGCCTGTGAAATCCCATTGAGAAGCTTGGCGGGCTACTGCCCATTGGGTCGCAAAAGAGTCAGACACAACGAGCGACTGAGCACTGCACTGATGAACAAAAAGCAAGAATTTATAAAGAAGAGGAAAAAAATATAGACAAAGGACGCTTGGGATTTATCAAAAATGGCTCTAGTGATAAAAATGTTTGCCTATCCTCTATAATGTGCCATTGTTTAAAACATTTCAATTTGAGGAATGCAACTTTTTTATTTTACATATTTGGAAAGTACACTTCAAATTTCACTTGTTCGACTTTTTTTATGCTCTTGTTTTCTTAACCTAAACCTACTTTAGCCCTTCTCTGCTCACCCCGACTATCCTTGTAGCATTTGCTCACTGGCTCACAGTAAGGCACACTGTAGCTTCATTAAGAGAGCCAGGGCTCTCAAGACTGGCATAGCCTTCTTTCGGAACTGCACCAGTTTTCACTTACAATTCAGCATTACAAGGGGTATAGATCATGAAACTAATTTGGAAGCAGAAGAAGGCATTTGTACCAGGTTTGTGCTTTCCACTTACTTCCATATTAGTTTCCTGAATCATAATCTAAGGCCATGAATTGGAAGTGCCTTGCGAAGGTAAATGCAAAGATAAGAGCACTTAGATTAACGCTAATGCTCTGCATTATGCAACATGACCCATAAACCAGAATATTCTTATTATTCCATGATGTAATCATTTATAGCTGACTTTCGCAGGATGGAGTCATGATTTACTAAAGGAAAAGAGTTCATCAGAAGTCTTTATACACATCCTAGTGCCAATTTCTGGGTATTTTGCTGAAGCCTTACAAGTCAGCTTTAAAGAAACAGATTGAATCAAAGGAGACTCATCATGTGGGCCTGCTTCCCTCTGCAGTTGAAAAGAAATGAATCTGACAGAATGCCTCCATCATCAAATTAGATGCAGATTTATTTGGTAGGGCGAGGATGAGGAACCACTTTTGCAAATTGTGAATTGCTTCTGTTCCCTCCGTGAAATAGGAAACAAAGTCAACCTGAGAGTCAGTGTGTGAGGGGGTGTTGGAGACAAGAAGAGAAAGGAGGGGAGATACAGGTAAGTTTGAGAGCACAGCAATGTAAGANTAATGTGCCATTGTTTAAAACATTTCAATTTGAGGAATGCAACTTTTTTATTTTACATATTTGGAAAGTACACTTCAAATTTCACTTGTTCGACTTTTTTTATGCTCTTGTTTTCTTAACCTAAACCTACTTTAGCCCTTCTCTGCTCACCCCGACTATCCTTGTAGCATTTGCTCACTGGCTCACAGTAAGGCACACTGTAGCTTCATTAAGAGAGCCAGGGCTCTCAAGACTGGCATAGCCTTCTTTCGGAACTGCACCAGTTTTCACTTACAATTCAGCATTACAAGGGGTATAGATCATGAAACTAATTTGGAAGCAGAAGAAGGCATTTGTACCAGGTTTGTGCTTTCCACTTACTTCCATATTAGTTTCCTGAATCATAATCTAAGGCCATGAATTGGAAGTGCCTTGCGAAGGTAAATGCAAAGATAAGAGCACTTAGATTAACGCTAATGCTCTGCATTATGCAACATGACCCATAAACCAGAATATTCTTATTATTCCATGATGTAATCATTTATAGCTGACTTTCGCAGGATGGAGTCATGATTTACTAAAGGAAAAGAGTTCATCAGAAGTCTTTATACACATCCTAGTGCCAATTTCTGGGTATTTTGCTGAAGCCTTACAAGTCAGCTTTAAAGAAACAGATTGAATCAAAGGAGACTCATCATGTGGGCCTGCTTCCCTCTGCAGTTGAAAAGAAATGAATCTGACAGAATGCCTCCATCATCAAATTAGATGCAGATTTATTTGGTAGGGCGAGGATGAGGAACCACTTTTACAAATTGTGAATTGCTTCTGTTCCCTCCGTGAAATAGGAAACAAAGTCAACCTGAGAGTCAGTGTGTGAGGGGGTGTTGGAGACAAGAAGAGAAAGGAGGGGAGATACAGGTAAGTTTGAGAGCACAGCAATGTAAGTTGATTAAGTGTTAGTCACTCAGTCGTGCCCGACTCTTTGTGACCCCATAGACTGCAGCCCACCAGGCTCCTCCATCCTCAGTCCATGGGATTGTCCAGGCAAGGATACTGGAGTGGGTTGCCATTTCCTTCTCCAGGGGATCTTCCCAACCCAGGGATCAGAACCCCCGGGTTTCCTGCTGCAGGCAGATTCTTTACCGACTGAGCTACATGGGAAGCACGCTGTCAGTTGATTGGAGAAAAGCAGTAGGTTTATCAAGCTGGGCGGGGAGGCAGAGCTCACTTGAAGTTTGTGGTCATTACCTAAAAGTAAAACCTGTCAGTCTTCCTCCATCTATGTTCACCAGAGGAATGTAATCTCATGTAAACAGAGTTAGATTTAACAAGAAAGAACTCTGAAGAGATAGCAGGACCAGGCAGTCGTGTTTATGTATTGTAGTGATTATACTGATATAACACAGAACCTAAGATAGTTAAGGAGAGAGAATATGAGGGGATCATGAGTAGCAAAAATAAGGAAATCAATCAATAAAACTGATGAATGGTGGAAAAAGGTATCCTAGAGGATGACATGGGTTAAAAAATAATTATCTTAGATTTTAAAAATTACTGAGTGAGAAATTATAGAAAAAAAGTAAGTGAATAATAAATAATCTAGATGTTATAAGTTTGAGAATATTGCAGAAAAATGTATGAGGATAGACATAAGGGACATTTTTTTTCCTTTGGCTAGACATCTGGTTACCTAGCTTAAAGTACATATTTGAACAGTATTCTCTTGATTATCTGCTAAACAAAGAGAGTTTGTTTCATGCATTTAAATGTATGAACATCTCATAGTTAGATTCTAATTGATTTGTACATAGTAAACCTATCACATAAGGTGGGACCAAAGTATGCTAAGTGTCTGTTTTAAATGCCCTGAATTTCAAAGGGCTGTAGCTCAGGAATTATGTTAGCCATATGATATCATATATCATAATTTCTGGACAAAATTTTCCTATTTTTAAAAATATTTTCTCCTAGGAAAGGAGAATTCTGAAAATGACAATGGTGTGAGCTTTCTGGCAAGGTATTTACTTTCCAGTAAGTCAAAATTTTAAGAAAGCAAAGGCTCTCATGAATTTGGCAAAATGATTTTAAGACAGTATATACCAATTAAACTCTTAAGTTAGTGTCTCTGCTTAATACAGCTTCATCTCAGTACTGGGCTTTATTATTGTATTACTCACTAAGTTTTTGATAAAATAGGATCTTATGGATATTTTAATGGGCATTTGTCTGGTTACTAGTATGACTAAAATCTTTCTCTCATTTCAGTCTCATATTTAGTTTGTTGGGTATCAATTTACATCTTTTGTCTATTTTTCTACTTTCAGTTTATTTCTTAACATCTTGTAAAACATTTTAAAATAATATTAATCCTCTAAGTTTGGGGGCAAATACTTTGTTTTTCATTTACTTATTTAGAGTTTCAGACATATGCATGTTATACATAGTTATTCAAATTTCATAACAACTGTGCACAATAAGCATTATTATTCCCATTTTGCATATAAGAAAAGAGTGATCTAGACAAGGTTGAATAATCTGCCCTCAGTCCCACAAAGTGAATTTTTGATGAAGGTTTATCTGGCCCTAGAACTCATTCATTTTTCCTGGTTACTCTGTAACTGGACACACAAAGTCTGATGATCAGAGTATTTTAATAGGAAACATTTAAGAGAAGGATAAAGCAAAAAATATATAATGAAGAAGGGCCATATTTGGGAAGTATAATTACAGCAAGAGTCGAAGAAAATAGATCTATAGAACAAAGGACAGTGATGAGTTGACAATTACTCCAAGATTTCCTGTGTGGCTGGCTGCTGATAGCGTAGCATTACCCAGTGTGACAAAGGAACCAGGCACAGAGCTCTGTCACTGCAAGATGATAAGCTGAATTGTCTTCTCCACATTTCATTTCTGTTAGTGACAGTACATACAGTTTGAAATGCCTTGTACAGAAAACTCCCACCAAGTCGGGTGGAAAGGCCAAGTTCACAGTTAGATGAGTAGATTTGGACAGGTTTATTGTACACATATGGAACAGAATGACATGCCCAATGTTGGGTGTGTGGCAAGAGAAGCAAAGCATCTATTAATTTTCCAGAGGAAACTCCATTGAAACAATTTAAGAAGGTAGAGGAAGATTGGGCAAGCTGGAAGAATTTCTGCTACAACACAGTATACAGGTTTCTGAAAATTCTTGTGCTCCACAACATTTTCAGAAGAGTAGCAGGGCATATAAGAGGATAGGTTTGGGGTTGTTCACTTGAAACTTTTATGGTCTAGTGACACTTTGAAACTCTGAAAGTTTGTAATTAATGTACTAACAAAACCTCAAAGCAATCCTAATAAAAATACTAACATAGTTTAAAAGAGATGTTAAGTTCCTTATACATGGAGAATTCCTAGAGTAAACACAAGAAACCTACACATAAAAAAAAATAGGTGGAGCAAGCTTATAAAGGAATTTTATCAGAAGGCTGAGGTTGCTGTGTTATGGAGACAAGGGGGAAATGCAAAACCACCAGGAAGACTGTGCAATAGTACTGTTTCCAAGATAGAGCACATGGCCAAAGTGAGCTCAGAGCCAGAGCCTGGGGTGAGTGGGCACCATGGCCAGTGTGCTTCCCTTGTGCCCTCCTGCTGGCGTCAGCTGTGAGGAAGCTTGGAAGAATATGATCTTTACACCAGCTGGGAAAAACCTGTTCATGAATCACTGAAACCTCCATGTTATACTGATGTCAATCTCTTATCTACAAATCATGACTGAGGCAATTTGCCCCCATATTTAGAGAAAATTGGATTTCAGACTTTAAGTTCATGGAAGGTCTAATTCATAGTCCTAAATATCACTCCCACCCCAGGTACTCTTTTACTTACTGTATCATTTTCCTTCTTTCATTTTATCACAATTTGTGTCTTTCTCCCACATGATGCTAAGCTCTTTGAGGGCAAGGACTTTATTTTATTTATTATTATGTCCGCTTTGCCTAGCATATGGTATCAACAAATATTTGTGAATTGAATGAATACAAGCAGCATAACCATTTATTGATTCAAAGACAAGTGCTTACTATAAGCCAGTCTATGTATAAGCTGCTAAACCTGTAGCAGCGAACAAGGCTGGCATTTTGAGAAGGCAGCAAGCTAGATCTAGTGAGATAGATAAATATGCAATTGTAATACAATGTGTGTAATACATGCTTAAAAAATGTAGGCACTAGGCACTGACATCTCCACACTAGAAGAGTACAGATTTGGCTTTGGGGAAGGGAGAAGAGTTTTCAGGAGAAGTGAGGTTTCATCTGAAATCTGACAGGTGATCAGCAGTGAGAGAAATTAAAAGAAAAGGGAGGGCAGAGAATTTTAGATATTTAACAGCATGTGTCAAACCTAGAACTGAGTGAATACTTGAAACGTTCCAGGAAAAGTAGGTAGCTGGGATCAGACCACAGGATCATGTAGAAACGAAGGGGATGCTAACTGCTATTAGAAGTAAACCACAAGTTCTAATCCTGGGGCGGGGGTAGGGACCGTCCTCCATGTCATTATTCAGGAGTGTGTGCCTCCTTTGTATTCTGGGACAATCCTTTCCTAAATCCTCACAGTCCTCTTTATTTAGCAGGCAGATGCAAAAAACACACCATGGAAAAGATATATCCGTTTTAACCAGTCTAACTCAGAAGAGACACATTATTCTTTTTTAAAATTTATTTATTTTTAATTGAAGGATAATTGCTTTACAGTATTGTGTTGGAATTTGCTGTATGACTCAGGAAATGTTGATGGTTGGCAGAACCATCCACACAAATCAGCTATGGGTGTACATATGTCCCCTCCCTCTCGAACCTCTATCTCAGTTCCCTCCCCATCGCACACCTGTAAGTTGTCACAGAGGTTTCCTGAGTCATACAGCAAATTCCCATTGGCGATCAATTTTACAAATGGTAATGTATATTGCCGTGTTACATTACTCTCTCCGTACATCCCACCTTTATTCTTCCCCTCCCCCTGCCCAATTATCCAGAAGTCTGTTCTCCATGTCTGGAGAACATTATTCTTGTTCACATTCCATTGGTCAGATTTTTGTCACATGGGTACAACAAATAGCAAAGAATACTGGAAAATGTAGTCTAGTTCTGAGAACAGTTGAAAAACAATTGTTTAAAAATATTTTGTTTTGTGATTTTTATACAGTTTTTAAATGTTACTTACCATTTATCGTTATTACAAAATATTGACCAAATCCCCAGAGTTGTACAGTATATCCTTGAGCCCATCTTACATTCAATAGTTTGTGCCTCCCACTCTCCCACCCCTCAGTCACTCCTTTCCCTCTTGCTGGTAACCACTAGTTTGTTCTCTAAGTCTGTATCTGCTTCTTCTTCTTCTTCTTTTTTTTTTCCTTCCAGATTTTATTTTATTTATTTATTTATTTTACTTTACAATACTGTATTGTTTTTGCCATACATCAGCATAAATATGCCACGGGTGTACACGTGTTCCCAATCCTGAACCCCCTCCCACCTTCCTCCCCATACCATCTCTCTGGGTCATCCCAGTGCACCAGCCCCAAGCATCCTGTATCCTGCATCGAACCTAGACTGGCGATTCGTTTCGTATATGATATTATACATGTTTCAATGCCATTCTCCCAAATCATCCCACCCTCTCCCTCTCCCTCAGAGTCCAAGGGACTGTTCTATACATCTGTGTCTCTTTTGCTGTCTTGCATACACAGTTATCATTACCATCTTTCTAAATTCTATATATATGCATTAGTATACTGTATTGGTGTTTTTCTTTCTGGCTTACTTCACTTTGTATAATCGGCTCCAGTTTCATCCACCTCATTAGAACTGATTCAAATGTATTCTGTGTCTGCTTCTTCTTCGTTATGTTTGCTAGTGTGTTGTAGTTTTAGATTGTACACATATATAATATCATATGATATTTGTCTTTGTTTGGCTTATTTCACTTAGCATAATGCCCTATGAGTCCAGTCACGTTGCTGCAAATGGCAAGATTCCATTTTTTGAGAAGCATTCCTTTGTGTGTGTATATATATATCCACACATGAATATGGATATATATATATAACACACATTTATCCATTCATCTGTTCTTAGACACTTAGGTTGCTTCCATATCTTGGCAATTATTCATACTGCTGCTATGAACATTGGGGTATATGAATCTTTTCAAATGAGTGGGTTTTTTTTTCAAATATATACCCAGGAGTGGAATTTCTGGGTATATATTTGAAAAAAAATTGCAATTGTGATCTGGCCATTTCATCTTAATAATTTTAGAAAAAAAACTGTAATTCTTATGGAATAAATTCTTGGTCTTTAAGAATGAAAAAAAAAGTGCTTTAATGAACATACAGCAGCCTCTGCCATGGATGAAAGTAATACTTAAAAACAGTAAAGTTGGAGAATCAGACTAGAACTAGTTTATAAAGGATATTTTTGTCTTTAGACTTTACCCTGAAGAGAATTAAATGCTACAGAAAAATTCTTAACTGAAGTATAGTAATATCATATTTGGACTTAAACAGAAAAAACATCTATTTCTGATTTATTGACTATGCCAAAACCTTTGACAATGTGGATCACAATAAACAGTGGAAAATTCTGAAAGAGATGGGAATACCAGACCACCTGACCTGCCTCTTGAGAAACTTGTTTGCAGGTCAGGAAGCAACAGTTAGAACTGGACATGGAAGAACAGACTGATTCTGAATCAGGAAAGGAGTACTTCAAGGCTGTATATTGTCACCCTGCTTATTTAACTTAGATGCAGAGTACATCATGAGAAATGCTGGACTGGAAGAAACACAAGCTGGAATCAAGATTGCCGGGAGAAATATCAATAACCTCAGATATGCAGATGACACCATACATATGGTAGAAAGTTAAGAGGAACTAAAGAGCCTCTTGATGAAAGTGAAAGGAGAGTGAAAAAGTTGGCCTAAAGCTCAACATACAGAAAACGAAGATCATGGCATCCGGTCCCATCACTTCATGGCAAATAGATGCAGAAACAGTGGCAGACTTTATTTGGGGGGGCTCAAAATCACTGCAGATGGTGATTGCAACCATAAAATTAAAAGATGCTTACTTCTTGGAAGGAAAGTTATGACCAACCTTGACAGCATATTGAAAAGCAGAGACATTACTTTGCCAACAAATGTCCATCTAGTTAAGGCTATGGTTTTTCCAGTAGTCATGTACAGACGTGAGAGTTGGACTATAAAGAAAGCTGAGCCCGAAGAATTGATGCTTTTGAACTGTGGTGTTGGAGAAGACTCTTGAGAGTCCCTTGGACTGTAAGGAGACCCAACCAGTCCATCCTAAAGGAGATCAGTCCTGGGTGTTCATTGGAAGGACTGATGTTGAGACTGAAACTCCAATACTTTGACCACCTGATGTGAAGAGCTGACTCATTTGAAAAGACCTTGATGCTGGGAAAGATTGAGGGCTGGAGGAGAAGGGGACGACAGAAAATGAGATGGTTGGATGGCATCATCAACTCAATGGACAAGGGTTTGGGTAGACTCTGGCAGTTGGTGATGGACAGGGAGGCCTGGTATGCTCAGGTTTGTGGGGTCTCAAAGAGTCAGAAATGACCGAGCGACTGAACTGAACTGAACTGAACTGAGACAACATATGCAACTGTTTTAATAGATTGGATAGAGCCAACTTAAAAATAAGTAATAATGCAGATTCTATTCTAGGCAATGGTGGCCTGGATGGGGGTAGTGTCAATTATGTTGATTATAAAAGAGGCGTTGCAAAAATAGAGCTTTTCTTGGTATGTGAGGGACCATGAGGAAAAGAGAGGGGTCATTAGTTTCTCGCTTGAGACAAGTGGCTAGATAGTGGTGATGATATTTGTTGAGACAAGGGACAAATAGAGGTAGGCTGAGGAGTGGAGATATAGACAATAATCTCAGAAAGAATAAAACTCTTTGATGACTGTGGTGTATTACCTTCCTCAATGTCTAATTCCTGTGTTGTATTATTGGAGAACTCAATTGATACACTTTCATTGTTTATCCAAATTGTGGTATTCAATGACTCAGATCTGGTTTGCTATTTTGAATCAAAATTTCAGTAGAATGGAAAGAAAAACATATAGAAGAGAGTATCTAGGAAAGGTTTTGCTTCAGGGAGGTTAATATATACATGCTGCAGGAATTTGGTTAAAGCCCACTACCTCTATTTTATAGTTGTATCAAAGCCAATATTCTAATAATATGGTTCATAACCTGAGAAAATAAGCTCAGAAACATCTATTATATCTTTTTGGAGGTCTGTTTGTGATACTTCCTTAAAATATGTTTCCAATGCTTTCTGTATTTTTAATATACAAACCACTAGAAAAATAATGCTGTATGTATATGTATACAGTATTTCTGAATTCACAGAAAGTTATTGCCTAATATTGACTTCGATAATGGAGCAAAGAGGCTTGCTGAAGTATAAAAATTAATTGTAAATGAAAATATATCTACAAAGCTTAGGTTTATCCAACAGAAGTCATCTCAGGGACTGAACAGTTATCTGGCAAATTAATGTAGGTAAACAGCCAGTTTGGATAACATTTATCTGTTGCTACTGCTCTCAATTTATTTTGTACAAAGGCTTGGTGATAAAGAATCCACTTGCCAATGTAAGAGTTGCAGGTTCAATCTCTGGGTCAGTAAAATCCCCTGAAGAAGGAAATGGCAACCCACTCCAGTAATCTTGCCTGGAGAATCCCAAGGACAGAGGAGCCTGGAGGGCTACAGTCCATGGAGTCACAAAAGATTAGGATGTACCTGGGCAACTAAACAACAACAAATCCAGAGCAACTAGTTATTTCAAATTATTTTTGCTGGAATTAATTATTCAGAAGGATGGTACATATGCTAACATCATTCCTAGATAAGTAATCCACTTTCTTTTAATTTTAACTGTCCGTAACACATTGTTATAAAGACTATGGACTCATTAATAGTGAAAATGAAACACAATTCTGTTTATGAACTCAATTGTATAAACAGCACTTGTGGGTTTGTTGTATTACTTGACATTTGACAACCTGTTCCCAGGTCTTGGATGGGTTTCCTGTCTTCAGCTCCCTCACATTGCCCTTCATGAAGTTAATGAGGTAGTGTGCATAAAGCTCTCTGAACCAAAATGAGAAAAGGATTATCTAGCTACAAGGAGACATGATAAAGTAGCCCATCATGATGAATGAGATTTTGCTGGAGGAATTCTGGCGGGATTTGTCTTGACACTTTAACTGCTATCAAACTTATTTTTATGAAGGAAAGGACGTAAGAAAAAAAGGCTGTTCCACATTTTGTAAGTCAACCCCTTTTCTCCAGGTATTATTTAGAGGCAGACTGGAAAGATGATAAGAGGGATTTTTTTTTTTAAAGAGAGTTGTGACATTTTCAGTCCATATGTGAAGAGAGTTCTTCAACCACAGGGCAGCTGCCATTGTCTTGTGGCTCCTGGAAAAAAAGGGAAATTCTAACGGCAAAACTAAATGAGTGCTTTGTTTGGATATAACTGGGTTTGTATTACTCACACTCAATCCTACATTGCATTTTGTGAGTATAAGGCAGTAAAGGTTCATATCACTCTTCCCCACTGATCATATTAATATTTAGTTATAGCGTCATTTGATGAAGACTTATTTTTATATGACATTTAAAGTAGAGCTGATCACATCATCATTTGCAAGAATGGACAACTGTGTGTGTGTGACTTTCACACAAAAAGAATTCTGCAACAGTTTTTCTCTGTTACCTTTTAGACACATGGAAAACAATTTCAAATTGCAGAATAACTCAGAGGTAGAAAAGGAGGGGCAGAGGAGAATTTACCAGCATTTTGAATGGGGTTGTATTTGACTGCGATCCTCAGGAGATTTGTGTCAAGAATTTCATCAAACACAATCTATAGAAACCAAATATTCAAGAGTACCCTTGCACAAGGGGAACAAGTTTACCATATTGTTTTAGCCTCTCCTGAGTACACTCATTGGTGTGGTTATGTTGTAGGAAAGAAGCAGAATACCCTGGAACTACAGCTTTCTGCTTCTGCATAGATTACTCCATTTTATTGTTTTTAAGATTTTTAAGATTTTCTAAAATTTAATTTAATTTAATTCATTTTTATTGAAGTATTGTTGATTTACAATGTTTCAGGTATACAGCAAAGTGATTCAGTCATATATATATACACACATATATATATTCTTTTTCAGATTCTTTAGCATTATAGATTTCATTATTTTAAGCAAATATTTATTTATCATCTAGTTTGTGTAGAGTCCTGCATAGGCTGAGGTGATATATTTTGTCCCGTCTTCAACAGGAATTGTAGTCCAGTTGGTGGGCAAAATGTTAAATTAAGACTGAATGTTAAATGAAAACACTAATTACATATTCTAAAGACCAATTTAGTGTCTATAATAGATACCAAGTAACTATCTCCTATCCTATTCTGATGATGAAAACTGGCAGCTCAGAGCACTGTGTTTAGAAGGATTATGAAAGTAATCCTGAGTTCTGAAAAAAAAAAAAATGTACCTCGGTTAGTTTTTGATGTCTGTCCATGGTGAGAGAGAGAGAGGTTCAGCCTTATCTATGTACAGAAATTTACAAGTTACAAATTTCAGATGTCTGGAAGTTAAAAATATTTTAAAATTTTATTCATTCAAATACTGAGTACTAAGCTATCTAATAGTCTCTTGTGAGTAAAATATGTGTCATATTTGTCTTCACAACCTCATTGGCTTGTCATTTCTTGTGTGTGTCTTGTGTATTTGTTTTAAGTTGGCTTGTATTTGAATTTTGATAAAGGGTACTCTCGAATTCACTTGAACATCTTTCAAAACATTTGCACACTCACACTGGATGACAAATTGCAGTGAAGGCCACCACAAGTACATTTAGGTGTGGAGACTTGGAGGTGTTCTGGGGTAGAAAGATGAGAAAAGTTTGATAAAAAGAATGACTTGATGAAAGGTGAAAAGACAGACAAATGTTAACAACGTCCAGGGACCAATGAATTAGAGCAGAGGATTCTTGTAAATAAAATGTAAAGATAGGATTGCAATATTAGTTATATTTCAGACAGTAGAAGTTCTTGAATTGTAGACCAGCTGGGCACTTATTATCTTGTGTGCTGTGGAGACATGTTGAAATTATTTAATATTTTAGCAGAGGAGTGAGGTGGGCAAAGCTGAACTGAAAGATCTTATCAGATCTTTTAAGGGAAGATGAAATATCTAAATGTTGTAGATAAACAGAATTTTTTGACTGCCCATTATAAGACTTTGCATTTCAAAGCTTTTACTGCATGCAGTCATTAAGTTTTGATAAACTAAATGCCACTTGGTGTGTGTGTGTGTGTGTGTGTGTGTGTGTGTGT
>SJYW01048664.1:81965-99023 GCA_006410735.1 Raphicerus campestris
AAAAAAAAAAAAATGTACCTCGGTTAGTTTTTGATGTCTGTCCATGGTGAGAGAGAGAGAGGTTCAGCCTTATCTATGTACAGAAATTTACAAGTTACAAATTTCAGATGTCTGGAAGTTAAAAATATTTTAAAATTTTATTCATTCAAATACTGAGTACTAAGCTATCTAATAGTCTCTTGTGAGTAAAATATGTGTCATATTTGTCTTCACAACCTCATTGGCTTGTCATTTCTTGTGTGTGTCTTGTGTATTTGTTTTAAGTTGGCTTGTATTTGAATTTTGATAAAGGGTACTCTCGAATTCACTTGAACATCTTTCAAAACATTTGCACACTCACACTGGATGACAAATTGCAGTGAAGGCCACCACAAGTACATTTAGGTGTGGAGACTTGGAGGTGTTCTGGGGTAGAAAGATGAGAAAAGTTTGATAAAAAGAATGACTTGATGAAAGGTGAAAAGACAGACAAATGTTAACAACGTCCAGGGACCAATGAATTAGAGCAGAGGATTCTTGTAAATAAAATGTAAAGATAGGATTGCAATATTAGTTATATTTCAGACAGTAGAAGTTCTTGAATTGTAGACCAGCTGGGCACTTATTATCTTGTGTGCTGTGGAGACATGTTGAAATTATTTAATATTTTAGCAGAGGAGTGAGGTGGGCAAAGCTGAACTGAAAGATCTTATCAGATCTTTTAAGGGAAGATGAAATATCTAAATGTTGTAGATAAACAGAATTTTTTGACTGCCCATTATAAGACTTTGCATTTCAAAGCTTTTACTGCATGCAGTCATTAAGTTTTGATAAACTAAATGCCACTTGGTGTGTGTGTGTGTGTGTGTGTGTGTGTGTGTGTGTGTCTGTGTCTGTGTGTGTGTCTGTGTGTATACATATATATATATTGATGAATTTCATTGAAATTAAGATTTACTGTAGTTAAATACTTTTGTTGTTATGGGCCCTTATAATTTGGGGAATATCTATCAAATGTATTTTGATTAGAACAGAAATTTTAAAATGTTCCTTGAAAATCTAGCCTCCTGCATAAGTAAGTACTTCAGGAAATCGCTTCAGACTCAACTGGAATTTTACCAATCCTGACTTGCAAATATCATCCAGAATCCCTAATATGAAAAACTTTCATTTACCAAAGCAGCTTTATTTATTCTCAGCAACTTTTTAGTAACTTGTTACTTGCATGATAATACATGTAAACTTATACTTACATGCCTGCTTTGGTCATTTACTGTGTACAGTACTTCTACTTCCAGTTTCATTGGGAAAAATATTGGTTTTGCTGCCCAGAACATTAGGAAATTGCCAGAGTTAAGCAGATTCTAGTCTGGGTTGCCAATCATTTCTCTACCTACTATGTTTGTACATTTTATGTACCTCCTTTGTTCACTCAACAAGTGCTGTTTGAAAAGCTACTTGGGCATCTTTTGTCTTTCAGCTCTGTTTCCAGCCTTTATTGTTTTCCTTTGTATACCAACTACTTTTCTAGACTCCCTAGTCAGCTGGCTTTTCCTTTGGTTCTGCCAATGGGAGGCATTAGTAGGAGTTTGGAAGACAAAAGGAAAAGAGAAGCCAGTCCCAGTCCCAGCTGCAGGAGATGCTTCCTGCAGTAGCCAGTGGCAGGAAGACAAGCTTCTGCTTAGGTAATGCTTTTCTAAGAGCAGAAACAGCAACACCTCCAGAGGGATTAGCGCAAGTTTATGCTCCTGGGTCTCCTTCTTCAAATGGGATATTGTTCCAAAGGTGCCAGAGTGGTAGTGCCTGGGCTCCTGGCTTCAGCCGAGTCTCTGGGTAATGCTCTTCTCTGTAGTGTATCACCAGCCCCAACTTTCTTCTTGTAGTTACAATAGCTCTTTCTAACTCCCTAGTAAGGAGTTCTTGATATTAAATTCCCCCCTCTTGGAAACACCTTGAATGGCGTGTTATTTTCTTTTTTTTCCCTGATTAGACATTGACTGATTGATGTGTCAGAGCAAGATTGTGGTGAGTGAAAAGACTGAAAACCAGACTTTACAGAACTAGAGAACACACCGAACTTCCTATGTAATACTTTAAATATTGCCTAGGTTATTCTCCTGTATTAGAATACAAGCACTATGTGGGCATTGAATCATATAGTCCTTTTGTTTGTAGAGCCTGTCACACACTGGCTGAGATGTAAAGACAGCCAGTAAATGCTCTCTAGTTGGATCCATGGAAGTATAAAGGAAGGTGATAGGTTCAGTGCCTCTCTCTATGAGAGGCAACTCACTTGCCATGTACTTCCCTTTCTTCTACTCTTTCCTTCTTCCTTATATTTGTGATTTATTTAGTCAAACACTGTATTCTTATGGGCCAAAATATTGAGATGGGGGGAAAGAAATGAACAGCAAAGAAGAGGACTAACTCAAACAGAAGTAAATAACACTGCATTTTAAATCTCTGTCTAGGATATTGATATCTCTTGGAAGAAAGGGCACAGAACTTGTGAACAAAGCCTTTTTCTTTTAGATTTGCACAAAATGTCAAGATATGAAGCTGCCCTTTATGATGCAAGCTCAGACTCTTCCTACATAATGGTTTGATGCTCAGTTTTGAATTATCTCTAATCCCAGGTAGGAACAGAAATAGTTGAATACATATTAACTTTATTTGGCTGGGTGGTGAAATTTACATCAGTGATGTTGATTACAAAATAAAGATTTGATTATTTTAACTACTATGTTGGAGAATCTATTAACAAAGGGAACATTTTCAGTTTTCTTGGCTAGATAGACAAATTCATGAGAAATTCCAATAGTTATTTCTCATACTGTTTTAGCCATTGTAGAAGCAGTTGATATTTAATGAAGATAAGAATGCTGTGGAGTATTATTCTTTAAGTATTTCATGTTAGATACAATTGTAGTGATACTATCAAAAAAGAAATGCCAAAAAGATGATGAAAATTTATCACAGCATATTTTTTCCATCTATGGGTGTAAGAATAATAAACAAAAATATTACCATTTTTTCTTTTATCATAGACATTCATAGGCCTATGCTCATTTTTACTACACATTTTGTCATTGCTATTGTTTATTTTACCATGTGTTTTACTTGGTTTAGGCTTAGAAGCCAATGTATTGATAAGAAGTCACCTTCAAAAGTTATCCTTTTAACCTTGACTTTTAGTCAGTTTTCTTAAAAACAGTTACTTTTATTCAGCCAATTTAGAAGCACAGGGCTTAACACTACTGCCTAGGTGTTGCTTTCTTCCTCTCTACCTTTTTGGGGTAAAAAATTTGTTAAAAGTCCTCATTAATAAAACTCCATCATAATTCCCCTTATTATTGCTGAAAGATTATAGCCATCACTTCACATTACACCTCCCTGGGAGATGCAGAAAACACAGATAATGTTTGTTTTTGCAAATCTCTAATTGAAGGGTTGAGAGAGGGAGGGATTTGGAGAGGGAGGAATTTGTAGACAGATTAGACTGCTGGGGATTTCTCCTGTTAGATCATAACTGTTTGTGTTATATACCCAGTTGAAAATTGAGCTAGCTGGCTTGTTTTCTCCACACTGGAGGGTCGAGAAAAAAAGAAATTACTCTAGTGGGGCAGCATTTCATAAACATTTACGTTTTATTTATGGGTTCTTGGTGGTAACTTTAAATAAAGTTAGTACATGGAATTCCATTTCCTCAACAAAGAACTCAGGAAGCAGTTTGCTGTCTTGTGCTTTGAACTTTTTTTTTCCTTGTAATAATTCTGAAGTGCTGTTACAGATCAGTTAAAAACATACCTGTGTGTTATCATCTCTAAAACAAAATAAGCATGCTGTTATTTAGGGAACGTGCCGAGGAGTGTAAGAAGTTTAGTTTCTGTTAAAATTATTTTAAAATTCAGTAAATAAATAGAAAAAAGAATATTTCTTTAAAAGAGTACATCTCTCTCTCTTTTTTTTATCCCCAAACAATTGAGTCAATATCACTCTAAGTAAATCCTAAGAAGCTTGGGGTATTTTTGAAGGCAGATCCCTAATGACCTGAAGGTTACCAGCCATGTGCTTCCTTTTTATCTTCCAGCATCCAGCCCCATCTCCCTGATCTTATGCTACAGCCTCACACCGCATCCAGGGCAGGCCCGATAAGCAGTCATAGAGTGGTTTCAGAGGTTGTCAGGTGGATTGTGCTGTGCTAAGTGAAGTGTGCAAGGAAAGCAGAAAAGAAAAAAAAGAAAAAGAAAAACTGGAGTTATACGCCAGTTCCTCAACCTTTGGTAGGTTGACAGCCTCCCAAGGGAGCAGAGGTGGAGGTGGCTCCAAATGATGGTCTCAGGTGAGCCCTCTCTTGACGTCACTCCTCTCAGGGATCTGACCCCGGCCTGGCGGTCTGAAAAGCCAGATGAATGTATGTGTGGTTACTGGCCACCTCCCTCTTCCTCATTCACGTTAATCATGATAATCCCACTACTGGTAATGATGGAGAACCTTAGTTGTTTCTGGGCCCTGCACCTCTGTGCCCTGAGCCTCTGAGCACTAACCTGAAAACAAAGAGGAAACAACTCAGAGTCAGGAGGCATGCTCCTTGTCCCCTGCCTGCAACTCTAACCTAAGCCTCTTTGCACTGGGCTGCCCAAGAAGCAACATATTCATAAGCAAGGGTGAGTAACACAGAAATTTAATGAACCACTTTCTTGCCCATATTTATCTCTAAATATCTTTACAGATATAAGAACAAATCACGACATGATATAATTGCATGATGGTGATATAATTAATTTATGGAGTTATCAAGCAGAGAAAAGAAAAAAAGGAAATCACTCATGCAATAATTTTAGTGCAAATAAATTACATGAAAAAAGACCATCTCCAAAGGTGCTCTCATCTACTAGGGGAAAATGACTTTGCTTTCCATATATTATGAGTATCTCTTGTACATACAGGAATCAAATAAAATAAACACCATTTGGTTATAGAACTCTGAAGTTGCCAATTTAATTTCTAATTGGGTCCCCTCCCCCAAAATAAAACATCATGAGCCTCAAAATGCAATACCTTCCTGTGACTCTAAGTAAAAGGTAAAAATAACATTTCACTCCTTAAAGCTTTAAATTCCATCTCGTTTCCAATCAGCCGTCTGGAGTGACTATACAAGGTTACATGGACCTGACTGATTTATGAATATAATTTTTGTTTTAATTGAAACAGCAACATTTAGGTTCCACCTTAACAGTGCACCTTAAAAGATTATCTCGGTTATTTCACAGGCAC
Source organism: Raphicerus campestris (assembly GCA_006410735.1). NCBI lineage: Eukaryota > Metazoa > Chordata > Mammalia > Artiodactyla > Bovidae > Raphicerus > Raphicerus campestris. The sequence goes on from SJYW01048664.1 coordinate 87,222, forward strand.
CGAGCCGGCACTAATAGTCCAAGGCAGATATTGAAAAGCAGCACAGGGCCAGGCAGATCTATTAGAAATTCCCATCCACGCGCCTCATACATATTGATTTCTGACACCAAGCAGCAGTGAAAGCCCCCGTGGGAATAATATATTTAGCAGGGTTCGCTGCGAGGAGGTCACAGAGTGCATACAGATTAGCTTCAGAGGACCAAGGCACTGGTGTTGGAGCCAAATGCTAGATTTTATATCATTTTAATCTGAACTTTTATAATCCTTTTAGTTCTTCTTTCTCTGGATGGCAGAGAGAAGGCTCCTTCACATGTATCATGCATCTTTTTCTTTATTCCTCCTATAAATGTGCAAATGCCGTTCTAATGGGGAGGAATGTTCCTTAGCATAAGCAGCAGCGCGCCCCGACCAGATTTGCTTTTATAAACGGTGGTCAATTCAGATGAAGACATCTTTATTTAAAGATTTCTTTCCATGGGGGAGGGAAAAATCACAAATCCGTATCTCCAGTTTAAATATTGAAGCCCAAGACCTGCTCTTACTAAAAGAACCATTCCTCCCCTCCCCCGCCTCTGATTCTAGGGCTCATTGAGCAAAAGTTGCCTTTATACTGTTACATCTGTGAACACAAAAATCTAAACATTTTTTTAATTACCTTTCTGATGAGTAGGGTATGCCTGCTCATTATGCAAAGAAGTGTTGTGACTGTATCAGATAAAGGTGTCAGAGGAGAGTCAAACAGGCATTTTGGAGCCTGGAGAGATGCCAGCAGTGAGAAGGGAAAGGTTAAAGTGGACACACTCTGACAGAAGGGTGAAATACATTCAGACAACAAAGGGAAATAGGAGGTTTCCCTCAACAGACACAAAGGCTTATTGTCTTCCTCTAGACTGCATTTAAATTTTAGGTGTTCTATGAAAAGTTCCCATGATTACCAATAATCGGAAACAATGAGTACATCTTTTGAATCCCATTTATTTTCTCTTGCATTGACATACATAAAAGGCTGGGGAAAAGGAAAACAGTGTAGGGATAAGCAAATAAGACATATCTTTGAAAATATAACAATAATTATAAGGAAAAGGTGAATTTGAGTTTTATTTTATTAAGATTTGTTTATTTATAACAAACAAATATATTTATACTATTAAGATTTGTTTTTACCGATAAGGAATGATTAAAGTATCCAATTAATACCTGGAATTTTGCCTGTCCAGTTATCTAACTACAGTATGTCAGGTATTCAGATTCATTTTTCAGGACTGTCTTGAAGATATTATGTGAACTTTTATTTTCTAATATGTTCAAGCTGAGCACAGACCAATGAAAGAGCCAGTAAGTCTGGCAAAGAAGAAACAAGGGAAATAAAAATCTCAAACAAAATTTTTAAAATGANGGTATTCAGATTCATTTTTCAGGACTGTCTTGAAGATATTATGTGAACTTTTATTTTCTAATATGTTCAAGCTGAGCACAGACCAATGAAAGAGCCAGTAAGTCTGGCAAAGAAGAAACAAGGGAAATAAAAATCTCAAACAAAATTTTTAAAATGAACATATACTTAGGGTGAATGCCCTTGTCAGAAATGCTTGGCCAAGGTGCTGTCTAAAATCCATGTTTAAATCACACAATGAGGTAGTCAAAAACGTTAAACTTTCTGGCTTTTTTTTTGTGGAATTATAAGGGTCCTAAAAGTTAGAACAGACCCAGAGTACTCAGCAACTAAAGAAATGACAGGATTAAGAATTACCGGACACTGAATAATCTGAGAGCCTCTCAGTCAGATTATCCTGGTCTGAAGAGATGGTACCAAAACACTCAGATTAAAGGAAGCAGATGCAGAAAATCAGAGGGAACTGGATCACCTAAGCTAGCTGACAAAACAAGAGGGATGCAACTCTGTAGAAGTTAGAAGTTCCTTCCGTTAGGAAAGGACAGTGTGCGTGTGTGGGTCTGTGCTCACTCTTGTGTACTTGGTAAATTGCTGTATAAAAAAACAGGATGTTTGGTATAATCAGTCATGTTTGCAGGCACATGGTGATCGATTTGAGAAAAGTCCAAGGTAGACTTTGACTCGAGATTGGATCATGTCAGTTTTCCGTAGTGGAAGTGAGTGGAAGTCGCTCAGTAGTGTCTGACTCTTTGTGACCCCATGGACTATACAGTCCATGGACTTCTCCAGGCCAGAATACTGGAGTGGGTAGCCTTTCCCTTCTACAGAAAATCTTCCCAACCCAGGGATCGAACCCAGGTCTCCCACACTGCAGGCAGATTCTTTACCAGCTGAACCCTCCCTTATTTGGGACATTTTTGTATGTTGTCCTGATTTCTATAATAAATGACTGTCAGGGTCTGTGGATGCTCTTTAGCTGAGGGAGATGCCTTCTGGTTAGAAAAGGAGGAATGGGCAATCTTGAACCGGAAGGAGCCTGGGATAAGCCTGGAGTCAGCAAGGACACACTCAGGACTGGTGCAATCTATCAAGAATGCTACACAACCCTGTGGAAACAAGCTCCTTTATCACAGCACCAGGTAAAATCCTTGTGCAACATATGGCAAGGAGACCTTGAATATAATATCACCCATCTTTCCCAGTTGTCAGCACATTTCTTAACTTCCTTGTACCTAGATGTCAGTCAAAAAAATATTAGATGACTTGAATAAATTATATTAGACAGAAATTATACCTGGGTGACAGAGACCAAAAAATAATTGGCAACACGCAAAAAGACAACAAAACAACAAATAGCAAGTCATTCATCCAGCAGCTCTGTCTTTAAGTTGTCGGACATCCTTCTTGACTGCTTCTTTCTGAACTGACTGTGGATCTGTGCTAGGTAGACAGTCTGAGACTGATGAAGCTGTTCATTTTTCCCTGAAAGGGGAGAGGCATACTGTCCCTCTCAGAAACAAGCTTCTGTTAGTACAGGGCGGGGTTAGTACAAGTATTGATAGCTGATCTCCTGAATCTGACTGGAGTTCCACTGCCCAGGCATCAGTTCACAGTTTACATTCCATTTTTCACCCTGAGCCCACACTCCAGAGCTCCCTGTCATATAATCCCACCTGCCACCAATACTGCTCACTATCTGTCCTGATGAAAGTTTAAAAATGGACTGTTAACATTTCTTCCACCTGCACCTCTGAGCTTGTTTCAGTAGATGAATGGAGGGTCTTACCTATTTAATGGCTAGTAACAACAGCAGAAGAAGCGCCTCAGAGAACTAAAACTACACCTTTATGTACCCTCCCCTCTACCAGATGAGTAACACATCCTCCTATTTATTATCATGTTGCACTTATTTTTATTATACATGTTGATGAAACTCCCCAGCAGGGGAGGGGCCAACACAATAGCAGGTGTTGGGAAGCTGGTTTGGTTTCCTATCAGCATTTAACCCCCAGTCAGACCAGCAGGCTTCATCCTGCTGGCCATCATTTTTAGTGCCTCCTTGGTAACTTAGAAGGTATCCTTGGGCTTAATGACAGCAGAATGCAGGTGTTTGCAAAGCATTTTCCCATGGGAAGAAAATTCAGGGTTTTTATTCACTGAATATACTATATAATATTGGAAATCCTGAAGAAACACGCACTTTAATCTTAATTATTTATATGAGATCTTCGCCTCAGTGAAAAGAAGCTGGGTGGTGGAATCTTTTTGGATGATTTTTTGAAAACGTAATACTTGATTTCTACATAGTTAAGGAGGTGTAAAAATACACTAGAAATTAAGTGGTGGAATTATTCCTGAAATTAATTTGGGCTCCCAGCCTTCCTAGCTGGGTTACATATTTCCTTTATCTCCACGAAGAGCTTAAAAATAATGGGCAATGTGTGGGAGGAAATAAAATGTGAAGGTATTATAAACTGAGACCATAAACTATGTGTGTGTGGTCTACAATTCCAAATTCTGACAATGTCCACAGTGTAAGAGTAAGATGCAGAGAGAATATACAGATGCCTTTGTGAGCAGGAAACAGGGGGAAAAGTCCCTTTTAGTTGGGGGCAAAAATATGCATTTACTTTCAGTCGAAGTAGACACACTTAAATCCCTGCTGAGCGCTGGGGAAGGGTTGGATGAGCTGTCTAGAAAGCATTTTCTCTCTCTTTATAATGTTAGAAATCCTTGGATTGCATTGTGCATTGCAATGCAAGGATTCTGCCGTGTAAGAGCGCATGAGGGCATTGAGAAAGGCTTAATGCGTTCTCATTAGAGGAGGAAGGGGAGGGGGAGGGGAGGCGCCTTGGGGGACGGAGCCGAACTCGACCACTCTGGGAAGCCTTACAATTTTGTGCGTTCTCACTTCAACTCCCTCAATCCCCTAGCTTTACATAGCTCTTTCACAGACAGTTCAGTAAAATTCCTCCCAAGCCTCATGTAAAGAGAGCGGTGTTGTATATCGTTGCTTACAGTTTAACAGTTTGTTTGCTTGGGCCTTTTAAATATTTTTTTCCCTTCCCGGGCTGCCTCCACAAACCTTCTTTTTCACATTCACTTCTAATCAGAGGAAAACTGGAAAGGAAAAGAGGGCCATCTGATCAATGAAAGAAAATCTAGATGCTTTTATCGCGTTATTAAGCTCTGCAGAGCCGCCAGTAAGGAAAGTCCAGAAGGCGCCGGAAAGAGGGTTTTATAATTGGGATTCTTCATAGCTGGTTTGATAACTGTAATCTTCCAGACTAATTTGCTTCACTTTTTTTTTTTTTCCTTTCGAGTTTGCTTCTTTTCTAGGAAAAATCAAAAATAGGCTCTTTTCAAGAACATTTTTTTTTGTTTGGGGATTTTTAACTTAGAAAGATGACCATGTGGGAAGACTGCCCATGAAGAGCAATTCATTTTATGATGAAGCCTCCCGCAGCCAAGCAACGAAGTGAGGATAAAGTCCCTCAGGTATAAAGTGCTGAAAATAGCTGGTGACCCCTTGTGTTCATTAGCTATGGTGCCTACTAGAGGGACCATTGGAATTTTGTGCTACAGACACAGGGCTAGTCTACTCACTCTTGATATCAAGATTTCCTAAGGTAGATTAATAACCCAGGGAGCAGGAGGAGTGTGAGGTTCACTCTAGCCATTTCAGTTTTGAAATCTCAAATTACTCTATAATTTTCTACTTGGAAATAATTATAGAAATACAGATAGTATGTATTCTCACAGAGAAAGCCACCAGACTAACTAGACTGTCCTTTGTGATTCTAGTGAAACTGGGGTCTTTGGATCTGCTGCTGCTGCTGCTAAGTCGCTTCAGTCTTGTCCGACTCAGGACTCAGTGCAACCCCATAGACGGCAGCCCACCAGGCTCCCCTGTCCCTGGGATTCTCCAGACAAGAACACTGGAGTGGGTTGCTATTTCCTTCTCCAATGCAGGAAAGTGAAAAGTGAAAGTGAAATCGCTCAGTCCTGTCAGATTTTTCGCAACCCCATGGACTGCAGCCTACCAGGCATCTCCGTCCATGGGATTTTCCAGGCAAGAATACTGGAGTGGGTTGCCATTGCCTTCTCTGACCTTTGGATCTGACCTGGATATTTTGTTTTGATGAATTTCCTAAGTATGGTCTCACAAGATTCACATTTATTGTTCTTGCCTCTACTGAAAAAGTTTACAGCATTTATTTATTTTTAAAAGATCTGGCAAATCTGTCAGTCAATCAGTTTGTATTTGAAGCTCAACATTCTGAGATTTTCTTCATGCAATCTTCTAGTTTGGGAAAGAACTGTTTGAATTTTTTTCTGGAATGAGGGTGGTGAGAGGAGGGGTGGCAATTGAGTCCTAACTGTGGCTCAGCTGGTAAAGAATCTGCCTGCAGTGTGGGAGACCTGGATTTGACTTCCTGTGTGGGGAATATCCCTTGGAGAAGGGAAAGTCTATCCACTCCAGTATTCTTGGGCTTCCCTTGTGGCTCAGCTGGTATAGAATCCCCCTGCAATGTGGATTCCCATAGAACCTGGGTTCGATTCCTGGGTTGGGAAGATACCCTGGAGAAGGGAAAGGCTACCCACTGCAGTATTCTGGCCTGGAGAATTCAATGGACTGTATAGTCCATGGGATCACAAAGAGTCAGACACAACTGAGTGACATTCACTTTCACTGAAAGAGGGAGTAGTGAAAATTTTCAGACAAAATTCTATCCTTATTAATATAATTGGACACCTGTTCAATGAGGGGTTTATGGGACTGGGGAAGAATGCAAGCATTTGGTAACACAAAGTAGAAATGATCGCCAAGACTACTGGCTACTGACCAATAGAAACATAATTTCTAAGCTTTCTGAAGGATGCCTATTTGTGTATCTTATTATCAAAATAGCTGAATACTGGACTTAGATGGAGGAAACTAAGTTTGTACCCCATTTACATAACTGCAATTTCACCAAAACCATGCTACATATACAGTTGCCATTTGACTGAAATTAGAATGACATTACTATTATGTTTTGCATATGAATTTTTATAATTGCATGTTGCTATGTGTTAAATATGTTAAAAACATGTTGAATATTTTAATAGGATGGATTTTATAGTTTTGGTCAAAATAAAATGTTGACTAATTTTTATGTATTTACTCTTAGAGATATAATTAAATTGAATATAAAAAATTAAAAAATTAAATCCATTTTTGTCCTCATTCTAACATTGTTTCCCAAATTATAACCTGTGCTGTGTGTGCTAAGGCACTTCAGTCGCGAACTCTGCATGTTGAATTGTAGCACTCCATGGACTATAAGTACTCCAGGCTTCTCGGTCCATGGGATTCTCCAGACAAGAATACTAGAATGGATTTCCATGCCCTCCTCCAGAGGATTTTCCCAACCCAGGGATCAAAGCCATGTCTCTTAAGTCTCCTGCATTGGCAGGTGGGTTCTTTACTGCTAGTGGCACCTGGGAATTCTAATTCTCATTATTTGAAATTGAGCGATTATATTTATTCCCATATTTTCAGAAAAAGTATCAAGCATGGCAGTTAACTGAAATCAAGCCCCAAATAAATGACAATGTAGCAATTCCTGTTATCTTAAAAAAATATATTAGATTAAAAAGTTTAAGGCAAATAAATAAATGACTAACATATATCTCTCTTTATTTTGAAATTTTCAGTGCTGGCTATGAATTTATTAACTGTTGATTTAATGTAAAAAAAGAGGTTTTGGCTTTTGTTTCTTTATGATGATAATACTAATAGTTAACATAGATTGAGTACCAGGTTCTATGGTAAGAGTTTTACATATGTGATTATATTTAGTTTACACATGGTACTATGTGGTAGTACTATATTCTAATTTTAAATTTGAGGAAACTGTGGCATAACTAGATTAGATAATTTACCCAAGTTTGTAAAGTTCATAGTTAAAGATATCAGGATTGAAAGCAGTTCCATTTAACTTCAAAGTTTTGTGCACTAATTCTCTAAAGATTAGAAAATATCATGAATCATCCATTTTATGCTAGCCATTAGAGCAACTTTTCCGCAGAAGGTAAACAAAATTTTATCACTGATTGAATGGAAGCTTTTAGCTAATCTTTCCTCTTGGATAATCTATTCATTTATTTGTTCAAAAACTATGGGGCACTGATGGTCTGGGTAATGTCATACTGCTTTAGGTATTGGCATGCCTCACATCTAAATGAACAGCATAAAAAGTGTCTGCCTTTATTGCATTAATATCCTACAGGAGAAATATTTATCTCCATGGGAGATAAATAATTATAAAAGTGAACACATTTTTAAAAAAGATTGTGTCAGAGAATGATAAGTAGTTTGAAGACAATCAAACAAGATGACATTAAAAAAGGTTTGGAAGGATTTATCTTAGGATGAGTTCTCTGAGCAAAGGAAGAGTTCTCTGAGCAAAGACCTTAGAGGCACAATCTAAATGACGGGGAGCCAATCACCAGAGAATCTGGTGAACTGGAATCTTCTGAGTTGTAAAGGCCGAGTGGTGTGGCCCCGGAAGNTTCTAATTTTAAATTTGAGGAAACTGTGGCATAACTAGATTAGATAATTTACCCAAGTTTGTAAAGTTCATAGTTAAAGATATCAGGATTGAAAGCAGTTCCATTTAACTTCAAAGTTTTGTGCACTAATTCTCTAAAGATTAGAAAATATCATGAATCATCCATTTTATGCTAGCCATTAGAGCAACTTTTCCGCAGAAGGTAAACAAAATTTTATCACTGATTGAATGGAAGCTTTTAGCTAATCTTTCCTCTTGGATAATCTATTCATTTATTTGTTCAAAAACTATGGGGCACTGATGGTCTGGGTAATGTCATACTGCTTTAGGTATTGGCATGCCTCATAAAAAGTGTCTGCCTTTATTGCATTAATATCCTACAGGAGAAATATTTATCTCCATGGGAGATAAATAATTATAAAAGTGAACACATTTTTAAAAAAGATTGTGTCAGAGAATGATAAGTAGTTTGAAGACAATCAAACAAGATGACATTAAAGAAGGTTTGGAAGGATTTATCTTAGGATGAGTTCTCTGAGCAAAGGAAGAGTTCTCTGAGCAAAGACCTTAGAGGCACAATCTAAATGACGGGGAGCCAATCACCAGAGAATCTGGTGAACTGGAATCTTCTGAGTTGTAAAGGCTGAGTGGTGTGGCCCCGGAAGGTCTAGCTTGGTATGAGTATACTGTCTTGTACACCATGGGAGTAACTGCATTTTATCTTAAGAGCCACGGGAAAGCTCTAAAGGATTTCATTTAGGGTAATGCATGATTTGTATTATCATTATTACTTAAGGAAGCTTTCTCTATTACTGTGTGGAAATGGATTTTGAGGAGCAAAAAGAGGGCATCGACACCAGGAAATGAAAGCTCTCCAGACTCTGTTCTCTTAAACATTATATGTGAAACTACATACTATTTATATTGTTATGTTATGGTGTCTTCAATTATAGTCACAAGTTATATCCAGTGGAGTTCTATGAGACAGGATAGCATAGTTGTTAAGGTCACAGAACCCTGAAGCCAAACAAATGGTGAGTGGACTCTTAACTCTTAACACTTTATAGCAGTGTGATCTTGGGACTTTTATTAACCTCTCTAAGCCACAGTTTCTTCATGTGTAAAATCAGGATAACTAGAGACTCCATTGACCCCACCTCACTGGGTTGTTATGAGGAATAAATAAATTTGTAAAAAGTAGAACAGTTCTTGGAACCTTGTAAATACTATAAAAATGTTTGTTAACTAACATTAATTAAATACAGTAAAATGTATGCTTGGTATCTCACCTCCAGAGAACTGGAGAAACTCTTTGAGAGATCAGAAAGGTGGGTTTCTGTCCTGGCTCCTATGAATTTTTTCCTTTTATTGAGCTCCCTGATTATACATGGGCTTCTTCTGAGTGTACCATGCTGATCTGTTCTGGGATGTTCTTTGTTATTTCAGGCCCCACATTCCTAACCCTTAGCAGATGCATTTGTTTACAGTTCTCATTAAACATGCAGTTTTTATTGGAGGCATTACCATGGAAGCTTTTCTTCCTTCCAATGTTTCGCATAGAATTCTGGCTGCCAGCTTCCTTCATTACCCAGAGATGGCTGTGTGGCCTCCCAGCCCTGTGGCCCTGGGCACAGACTGACTCCTCAGCCAGCCTCAGTCTTCCACTGCCCTTGCCTTCTGTTCTGCATTAGTGGGGAGAGTTACCTCTCTGAGCAGCCAGGTCTGGTCTAAATAAATTGCTCTTGACAGGAACTGTTTAAAGCCCACTGTTACCTAGGAGAGAGTCCCTGACTTTTTCATGTCATGACCTTATGGAAATGATCATTTATTATAGAGTATTGTGAGAAAATGGGCACAGCAGTTCAGTTCAAGGTCGGAGGTGTGATGCATGCTGGGATCTAGCTAACTTGGGTTTTTCTCATCACCTGGAGGCTGAAAAGATCACAGGTGTAATCCAGTCACAGCTTACCAGTGAATCTCAGCACAAGTTGGGGAGAGTTCTGATCTATAGGATAAAATTGAAATCTTTGGGCATTTAATCTGTCTACCCTTCCAGGTTAATTCCTAACTGTTCACCCTTCACATGTGTGCTAAGTCACTTCAGTTGTGTCCAGCTCTTTGCGACCCTATGGACTGTAGCCCGCCTGGCTTGTCTATCAGTGGGATTTTTCAGGCAAGGATACTGGAGTGGGTTGTCATGCCCTCCTCCAGAGGATTTTCCCAGCCCGGGGATCAAGCCCCAGTCGCTTTTGTCTCCTGCATTGGCAGGTGGGTTCTTGACCTCTAGCGCCACCTGGGAAGCCTGTTCATTTTTTAAGTATTTAAAATCCTATCATTTTAATTACTTTTGGGCCTTTGTTCTCTTGAATTTCCTTTACTGGAATGCCCACTGCTCCCCTTCCTTTTGAGCTGACTCGTAGCATCTTTATGTCTTTGTTCAAGTGCCACGATTTCCAGGAAGTATCATGAAAGTCTTTTCACTCCCACATAATCGAGCTGGTCAGTTGCCTTTATTTTATACTTTCTACTACCCTATTCATTCATTTGTCATATCTCTTAACACACTATCTTAGAATGACTAAACCCCCTAGTAAGAGAGGCCTGGTATGCTGCAATTCATGGGTTGCAAAGAGTTGGACACGACTGAGCGACTGAATTGAACTGAAGGGAAGTGAATCTTATTCATGAGTGAGGGAATCTTGCTTTCGAACCTCTTGAAAAATTAACACAGTAATTAGTGAACAGTGAGTGCTCAAATTGTATCTGTTGAATGGAAACTTGGATGCCCCAACCCTTTTTAGATTTACTAATTATCTTCCCCAGTGATAGAGTGCAGGGAGTTTCCATTAAACCACTCCTTGTCCGTATAGGCTAATCTTATGTTTTTTGTCATTTTACAAGTGAAAAAGCAGAGAGGTTAATGATGTACCTCAGGTCATGTGGAATAGGCAGAATGGGGGCCTGGACCCAAGAAATTATATGCACATCTAGCAAACTGAGATCCCTGTAGCTCAGATAGTAAAGAGTCTGCCTGCAATGTAGGAGATCTGGGTTCAATCCCTGGATCAGGAAGATCCTCTGGGGAAAGGAATGGCAACCCACTCCAGTATTCTTGTCTGGAGAATCCCATGGACAGAGGACCCTGGTGGGCTACAATCCATGGGGTTGCAAAGAGTCAGACACAACTCAATGACTAGCACTACTACACTACACATAAATACAACAGTTATGAAACTATCTTTTCAAATTATATTAAAGCACCTTTTGTATTGGGCTTCCCAGGTGGCTCAGTAGTAAAAGGATCTGCTGTCAATTCAGGAGATGCAGTTTCAATCCCTGGGTTGGGAAGATACCCTGGAGAAGGAAATGGCAACCCACTCCAGTATTCTTGCCTGGGAAATCCCATTGACAAAGGAGACTGGCAAGCTGTGGTCCATGGGATCATAAAAGAGGCAGACTTAGCTAATTAAAAACAACAATGATTTAGTGACTTAAAAACAACAACTTGTCCATATAGGCTAATAAACATATTTATATTGGGCAATTAAAGGTAACAAAGAAATAATATTAATAGGTATTTTAATATATTTTGCCAGTTGTCTGTTATTTCATTTTTAACATATTAATTAATGTATCTTTAATAATTATTTTAAAGGTAATCATCCTTTAGATAGTTTATAACTGGGTTTGGATAATATTTAATTATTGGGAAATACTTTTGGAATTTTATTAATAATACTTTTTACTTTCAAAGTTCACAATCTCAAAATTTTAAGAATCTTTCCCTACTGTTAGAAATATGTGGAAATTGATTTGTTTATATTTTTAATTAAACTTTTTATTTTATATTGG
>SJYW01048664.1:101112-112014 GCA_006410735.1 Raphicerus campestris
GACTGAGCGACTGAATTGAACTGAAGGGAAGTGAATCTTATTCATGAGTGAGGGAATCTTGCTTTCGAACCTCTTGAAAAATTAACACAGTAATTAGTGAACAGTGAGTGCTCAAATTGTATCTGTTGAATGGAAACTTGGATGCCCCAACCCTTTTTAGATTTACTAATTATCTTCCCCAGTGATAGAGTGCAGGGAGTTTCCATTAAACCACTCCTTGTCCGTATAGGCTAATCTTATGTTTTTTGTCATTTTACAAGTGAAAAAGCAGAGAGGTTAATGATGTACCTCAGGTCATGTGGAATAGGCAGAATGGGGGCCTGGACCCAAGAAATTATACGCACATCTAGCAAACTGAGATCCCTGTAGCTCAGATAGTAAAGAGTCTGCCTGCAATGTAGGAGATCTGGGTTCAATCCCTGGATCAGGAAGATCCTCTGGGGAAAGGAATGGCAACCCACTCCAGTATTCTTGTCTGGAGAATCCCATGGACAGAGGACCCTGGTGGGCTACAATCCATGGGGTTGCAAAGAGTCAGACACAACTCAATGACTAGCACTACTACACTACACATAAATACAACAGTTATGAAACTATCTTTTCAAATTATATTAAAGCACCTTTTGTATTGGGCTTCCCAGGTGGCTCAGTAGTAAAAGGATCTGCTGTCAATTCAGGAGATGCAGTTTCAATCCCTGGGTTGGGAAGATACCCTGGAGAAGGAAATGGCAACCCACTCCAGTATTCTTGCCTGGGAAATCCCATTGACAAAGGAGACTGGCAAGCTGTGGTCCATGGGATCATAAAAGAGGCAGACTTAGCTAATTAAAAACAACAATGATTTAGTGACTTAAAAACAACAACTTGTCCATATAGGCTAATAAACATATTTATATTGGGCAATTAAAGGTAACAAAGAAATAATATTAATAGGTATTTTAATATATTTTGCCAGTTGTCTGTTATTTCATTTTTAACATATTAATTAATGTATCTTTAATAATTATTTTAAAGGTAATCATCCTTTAGATAGTTTATAACTGGGTTTGGATAATATTTAATTATTGGGAAATACTTTTGGAATTTTATTAATAATACTTTTTACTTTCAAAGTTCACAATCTCAAAATTTTAAGAATCTTTCCCTACTGTTAGAAATATGTGGAAATTGATTTGTTTATATTTTTAATTAAACTTTTTATTTTATATTGGAGTATAGCCAATTAACAGTGTTGTGATAGTTTCAGGTGGACAGAAAAGGACCTGAGCCATACATGTACATGTATCCATTCTCCCCCAAACTCCTCTCCCATCCAAGCTGCCACATAACATTGAGCAGAGTCCCCAACTTATACAGTAGGTCCTTGCTAGTATCCATTTTAAATATAGCAGAGTGTATCTGTCCACCCCAAACTCCCTAAAGAATATCTAAAATAAAAGAGTAGTTAGTAACTTTGCTTTTTAGAGGTTGTTTCTGAATAATATCTTAGGCAAGACATGTTCAGTTTAATTTTATAGCTTAGTGAATCATTGGCCAAGATTTTTCTCATCCGTTCTTTTTCTCAAAGTGACAGTGAAATCGCTCAATTGTGTCTGACTCTTTGCGACCCCGTGGACTGTATAGCCAGCCAGGCTCCTCTGTCCATGGGATTCTCCAGGCAAGAATACTGAAGTGGATTGCCATATCCTTCTCCAGAGGATCTTCCTGAACCAGGGATCGAACCCAGGTCTCCCGCATTGCAGGCAGATGCTTTAACCTCTGAGCCACCAGGGAAGCCCCTCTTTTTCTCAAACATACTCATAATACTAAAATGATGATTATGGTCTTTTCTGACAATAACTTTATATTTGAAGCCCAAATTTGAAACATTTATAGAATTAACTTTTTTGACTTATAAAATGCTTGATTTTTTTATTGTGTTTGGGATTTAGAAAGCAATAGTGATCAACCCATTCCAGTACTCTTGCCTGGAAAATCCCATGGACAGAGGAGCCTGGTGGGCTGCAGTCCATGGGGTCGCTACAAGTCGGACACGACTGAGTGACTTCACTTTCACTTTTCACTTTCCTGCATTGGAGAAGGAATTGGCAACCCACTCCAGTGTTCTTGCCTGGAGAATCCCAGGGACGGGGGAGCCTGGTGGGCTTCGGTCTATGCGGTTGCATAGAGTCGGACACGACTGAAGCGAGTTAGCAGCAGCAGCAGCGATATTAATGAGATTTATAATTGGCTTGAAAATAAATTTGCTCAAATGTAATAAAAAATTATATATCATTAGTTTTGGTTTATTTCTTGGCCCCAAACAAATTTAACTTGCTGTTTTAAAAGTATCTGTATGCAAATATATCAAAAATATTTTTAATTTTAAAGTAAACATTATTCTGCTTTAAGTAATAAGAAAGAGTAGCTCAGCTTGTAAGGAATCTGCCTGCAGTGCAGGAGACCCTGGTTCGATTTCTGGATCAGGAAGTTCCCTGGAGAAGGGATAGGCTACCCACTCCAGCTTTCTTGCCTGAAGCATTACCACGGACAGAAGAGCCTGGCAGGCCACAGTTCATGGGGTCACAAAAGTCAGACACAACTAGGCGACTAAACACACACACCTTTATACGCTTTTGACTTATTCCTCTGTCAAATATATTCAGTTCAGTTCAGTCGTGTCCGACTCTTTGCAACCCCATGAATCGCAGCACACCAGGCCTCCCTGATCATCACCATCTCTCGGAGTTCACTCAGACTCACATCCATCGAGTCCGTGATGCCATCCAGCCATCTCATCCTCGGTCATCCCCTTCTCCTCCTGCCCCCAATCCCTCCCAGCATCACAGTCTTTTTCAATGAGTCATTTCTTCGCATGAGGTGGCCAAAGTACTAGAGCTTCAGCTTCNACACCTCAAACCAAGGGACACATACAGACTGAAAGTGAAGGGCTGGAAAAAGATATTTCATGCAAATAGAGACTAAAAGGAAGCAGGAGTAGCAATACTCATATCAGATAAAATAGACCTTGAAATAAAGACCATGAAAAGAGACACAGAAGGACACTACATAATGATTAAAGAATCAATCCAAGAAGAACATATAACAATTATAAATATATATGCACCCAACATAGGAGCACCACAATATGTAAGGCAAATGCTAACAAGATGAAAGGGGGAATTAACAATAACACAATAATAGTGGGAGACTTTAATACCCCACTCACAACTATGGATAGATCAACTAAACAGAAAATTAACGAGGAAACACAAGTTTGAAATGATACAATGGAGCAGTTAGACCTAGTTGATATCTATAGGGCATTTAACCCCCAAACAATGAATTTCACCTTTTTCTGAAGTGCACATGAACATTATACTGGATAGATCACATCCTGGGCCATAAATCTAGCCTTGGTAAATTAAAAAAAAATTGAAATTATTTCAAGCATCTTTTCTGATCACAATGCAATAATATTAGATATCAACTACAGGGAAAAACTATTAAAACTACAAACATATGGAGGCTAAACAACATGCTTCTGAATAACCAACAGATCATGGAAGAAATCAAAAAGGAAATCAAAACATGCATAGAAATCAATGAAAATGAAAACACAACAACCCAAAACCTATGAGATTCAATAAAAACAGTGAAAAGAGGAAGGTTCATAGCAATACAATCTTAACTCAAGAAACAAGAGAAACATCAAATAAATAACCTAACTTTACACCTAAAGCAACTAGAAAAAGGAGAAATGAAGAACCCCAAAGTTAGTAGAAGGAAAGAAATCTTAAAAATCAGAGCAGAAATAAATGAAAAAGAAACAAAGAAGACTATAGCAAAAATCAACAGAACTAAAAGCTGGTCCTTTGAGAAGATAAATAAAACAGACAAACCATTAGCCAGACTCATCACAAAAAAGGGAGAAAAATCAAATCAATAAAATTAGAGGTTAAAATGAAGAAATCACAACAGAAAACACAGCAATATAAAGGATCATAAGAGACCACTATCAGCAACTATATGTCAATAAAATGGACAACTTGGAAGAAATGGACAAATTCTTAGAAAAGTATAACCTTCTGAAACTGAATTGGGAAGAAATAGAAAATCTTAACAGACCCATCACAAGCACAGAAATCGAAACTGCCATCAAAAATCTTCCAACAAACAAAAGCCCAGTACCAGATGGCTTCACAGGTGAATTCTACCAAAATTTTAGAGAAGAGTTAACAGCTATCCTACTCAAACTCTTCCAGAAAATTGCAGAGGAAGGTAAACTCCCAAAATCATTCTATGAGGCCACCATCACCCTAATACCAAAACCAGGCAAAGATGCCACAAAAAAAGAAAACTACAGACCACTATCATTGATGAACATATAGGCAAAAATCCTCAAAACAGTTCTAGCAAAAAGAATTCCACAAGATTTTTAAAAGATCATACATCATGACCAAGTGGGCTTTATCCCAGGGATGCAAGGATTATTCAATATTTGCAAATCAACCAATGTGATATTAATACCACATTAACAAATTGAAAGATAAAAACCATATGATTATCTTAATAGATGCAGAGAAAGAGTTTGAGAAAATTCAACACTGATTTATGATAAAAACTCTACAGAAAGCAGGTATAGAAGGAACATACCTAACATAATAAAAGCCATCAATGATAAACCCACAGCAGACATTATCCTCAGTGGCAAAAATTTAAGTGTTTCCCCTAAAGTCAGGAACAAAACAAGGGTGCCCACTCTCACCACTACTATTCAACATAGTTTTGGCAGTCTCAGCCAGAGCAATCAGAGAAGAAAAAGAAATAAAAGGAATCCAGATTGAAAAAGAAGTAAATATTTCACTGTTTGCAGATTGCAGGATCCTCTATATAGAAAACCCTAAAGCCACCACCAGAAAATTACTAGAGTTAATCAATGAATATAGTAAAGTTACAGGATGTAAAATTAATACCCAGAAATCCCTTGCGTTTCTATACGCTAACAGTGAGAAAACAGAAAAAGAAATTAAGGAAATGATCCCGTTCACCAATGCAATGAAAAGAATAAAATAATTAGGAATAAATTTACCTAAAGAAACAAAAGAACTATATATGGAAAACTATAAAACACTGATGTAAGAAGTCAAAGATGACACAAATCGGTGAATACACCATGTTCATTGGAAAAATTAACATAGTGAAAAGGAGTATACTACACAAAGCAATCTATAGATTGAATGCATTCCCTATCAAGCTACCAATGGTACTTTTCAGAGAACTAGAACAAATAATTTCACAATTTGTATGGAAAAACAAAAAACCTCGAATAGTCAATCTATCTTGAGAAAGAAGAATGGAGCTGGAGGAATCAACCTGCCTGACTTCAGACTATACTACAAAGCTACAGTCATCAAGAAGTATGGAACTGGCACAAAGACAGAAATATAAATCAGTGGAACAAAATAGAAAGCCCAGAGATAAATCCATACACTTATGGACACCTTATCTTTGACAAAGAAGGCAAAAATATACAATGGAGAAAAGACAGTCTCTTTAACAAGTGGTGCTGGGAAAACTGGTTAACCACCTGTAAAAGAATGAAACTAGAACACTTTCTAACATCATATACAAAAATAAACTCAAAATGGATTAAAGATCTAAAATGTAAGACCAGAAACTATAAAACTCCTAGAGGAAAACATAGGCAGAACACTCTCTGACATAAATCACAGCAAGATCCTCCATGGCCCACCTCCCAGTGTAATGGAAATAAAATAAACAAATGGGACCTAATTAAACTTAAAAACTTTTGCACAACGAAGGAAACTACAAGCAAGGTGAAAAGGCAGCCTTCGGAATGGGAGAATATAATAGCAAATGAAATAACTGACAAAGAATTAATCTCAAAAATATAAAAGCAGCTCATTCAGCTCTATAAAAATAAATGACCCAATCAAAAAAGGGCCAAAGAACTAAACAGACATTTCTCCAAAGAAGACATACAGCTGTACAGATGGCTAACAAATACCTGTCAAATGGTCAACATTTCTCATTATCAGAGAAATGCAAATCAAAACCACAATAAGGTACCATCTCATGCTGGTCAGAATGGCCATCATCAAAAATTCTACAAACAATAAATGCTAAAGAGGGTGTGGAGAAAAGGGAACCCTCTTACACTGTTAGTGGGAATGCAAACTAGTACAGCCACTATGGAGAATAGTGTGGAGATTCCTTTAAAAACTGGAAATAGAACTGCCATACAACCCAGCAATCCCAGTGCTGGGCATACACAGCGAGGAAACCAGAACTGAAAGAGACACATGTACCCCAATGTTCATTGCAGCACTGTTTACAATAGCTAGGACATGGAAGCAACCTAGATGTTCATCGGCAGACAAATGGATAAGAAAGCTGTGGTACATATATACCATGGAATATTACTCAGCTATTAAAAAGAACACATTTGAGTTAGTTCTAATGAGGTGGATGAAACTGGAGTCTATTATACAGAGTGAAGTAAGTCAGAAAGAAAAACGCCAATACAGTATATTAATGCATACATACGGAATTAGAAAGATGGTAATGGTGACCCTATATTCAGACAGCAAGAGACACAGATGTGAAAAACAGAGTTTTGGACTCTGTGGGAGAAGGCAAGGGTGGGATGATTTGAGAGAATAGCATTGAAACATGTATATTACCATATGTGAAACAGATGACCAGTCCAGTTCGATGCATGAAACAGGGCACTCAAAGCTGGTGCACTGGGACAACCCTGCGGGATGGGATGGGGAGGGAGGGTGGAGAGGGGTTCAGAATGAAGGACACATGTACACCCATGGCTGATCCATGTCAATGTATGGCAAAACCACCACAATATTGTAATTAGCCTCCAATTAAAAGAAATAATTTTTTAATGAGAGAAATAAGCCATCTGAATTGTCTTTTATGCTTAAAAATATACATTTATTTATTGAGCTGTTCCAGGTCTTAGTTGGGGCAGGTGGGATCTAGTTCCCTTACTAGGGAATGAATGCAGCCCCTCTGCAAGGGGAAGCATAAAATTTTAGCCACTGGACCACCAGGGAAGTCCCTTTTTATACTTTTAAATTTAGGGTTCTCCCCTTATTTTCCCTCTCTTTCAGCAATCTGATAGGTATCCTAACTACTATGCATTGAATTTCAAATTCAGATCAGTCTGAATCCAGAGCCCAAGCTCTTAAGCATTATAACACAACCAATGAAAATGTTTGTTTATTAGGATTATCAAGGTCATTTTTGATGTAGGATGTTTTTTCAGTTAGTAATTTATGTCTCTAGGAATGCTAGATCAACTAACTTTGACAAAGAAAATGAAATGAAGAGATATATGGAAGAAAAAACTAAGTTCTACTAATTCTTTTCCTGAATTAATATTCCCCAAATACTTTGAATTGTTAATCAAAATACCCATCATTTATAGGTTCATTTTGATAGTGATGATGTACAGAATTTTCTTGACAAGATTATCTTTTTTAAAACATCACATGTAATGGCTTTCTTTATATGCACATCAGAAAAAATAAAAAGTTTAAATGCTACTGGCTGAGGTGTTGAAGTGGTTTGTTATTTTTTAAAAAGTTGGTTTTATAACTGTATTCATTAGAACAGGTGTGTGCGTGTGCTCAGTAGTGACTGACCCTTTGTGACCCCATGGACTGAAGCCCTCCAGGCTCCTCTATCCATGAGATTTTCCAGGCAGGAATACTGGAGTGGCTTGCCATTACCTTCTCCAGGGGATCTTCTTCATCCCTTTTCCAGGGATTGAACCCATGTTTCCTGCATTGGCAGGTGGATTCTTTACTACTGTGCTACCTAGGAAGCCCAGTAAACCAGAATTCTACATCAAATCTAAGGTGTGATGATTATTACTATGTAAAATGTTGTCTTATTACTATATTTCTAACAGCCACAATCTTGCTAACAGCTGGGCAAGCATAATACTGTAACCATACGACAGAAAAGAACAAATCAACAGAAATTTGTTGGCCAGTATTTCACTTTCATGCATTGGAGAAGGAAATGGCAACCCACTCCAGTATTCTTGCCTGGAGAATCACAGGGACAGAGGAGCCTAGTGGGCTGCGGTCTATGGTGTCACACAGAATCGGACATGACTGAAGTGACTTAGCAGCAGCAGCAGCAGCATTCCAGCTGCCAGAAGAGTTAATTGCTTTATCCAAAGTACCTGGTTGCTTTCAAGAAAATGTTAAAAATACACCTGGAAAAAGTAGACTCATTATCTACTACATCTATGTAGAGATTAGTAGTATTAGAGACTTTCCAATTAACAGTGGCCATGTTCACAGTATTATAATTTGAGTCAGAATTTTATATAATACATAGGTCTTAGGGATGTAATTCAAGGAGGTTTTAGAAACATATAAACCTCTGTGACTATCACTCTAATCAAGGTATCAATGTATCACCCAAGTCACTAGTGTCCCATCCAATTGAATTCACAATCCTGTCTCAGCTAACTACTGTTTGCCTTTCTAATTACCGAAGATCAGTTTTGCCTGTTCCTTAACTTCTAAAGAATGGAACCAAACAGCACACCTTTTTTTGAGAAGGATTTTTTTTGTCCAACATAATCTTTTCGAAATACATAAATGATTTTGTATATATCAATCATACTTTGTAATTGCTGAGAAGTATGGAGAAGGCAATGGCACCCCACTCCAGTACTCTTGCCTGGAAAATCCCATGGATGGAGGAGCCTGGTAGGCTACAGTCCATGCTGCAGTGAAGAGTCGGACACGACTGAGCAACTTCACTTTCACTTTTCACTTTCACTTTTCACTTTCACTTTTCACTTTCCTGCATTGGAGAAGGAAATGGCAACCCACTCCAGTGTTCTCGCCTGGAGAATCATGGGGACGGGGGAGCCTGGTGGGCTGACGCCTATGGAGTTGCACAGAGTCAGACACGACTGAAGTGACTTAGCATTGGCATTCAAATATAAATATATAAATATACCCCACTTTGTTTTCTTGTTCTTCTATGATAGATATTTGGATTTGTTCTAGTTTCCTGATATAATTAATAAATGTGCATGTGCTCAGTCATGTCTGACTCTGCACCCCACGGAATGGAGACTGCCAGGCTCCTCCGTCCATGGGATTTCCCAGGAAAGAATCCTGGAGTTGCCATTTCCTCCTCCAGGGGATCTTCTCAATGGAGGGATCAATCCTGCCACCTGGGAAGACTATAGTGAATGAAGCTATTATAAATATTCTAATAAATCATTTTGTGAGTTTATATTTTCATAATTTCCTACATTCCCAGCATCAGTGAATAAGTTCCAATTGCACTATATTCTTAGCAACATAAATTTATCAGTCTATTTTCATATTAGCCGACCTAGTAAATGTTTTAACTAATGATAAGTAATGATGTTGAGCATCTTTCTCATATACTGATGCCATTAATATCTCTTCTTTAGAGAAATACCAGTTAAAGATCAACTTTCCATTTTTTAATGGTGGTTTGTCTTTTTATAATTGAGTTACAGAAGTTCATTATATATTCTAGACACAAGTCTTTTGCCAGCTTTATATTTTGCAAATAATTTTGTTCTTTGTAATTGTGATTATACTGATGAGCAGAGATTTTAATTTTTAATAAAGCCTGTTTTTATCAATTTTTCATTTAATGGTGGGATACTTTTTCCTATTTAAGAAATGTCTGAAGGTCAGGAATGGAGGCGGTAAGGAGATACCCCTTGTCCAAGGTAAGGAGCAGTGGCTGTGCTTTGCTGGAGTAGCAGTGAAGACCTACCCCACACCCAAGGTAAGAGAAACCCAAGTAAGATGGTAGGTGTTGCAAGAGGGCAATACAGGGCAGACAAACTGAAACCATCAGTTCAGTTAGTTCAGTCACTCAGTCCTGTCCGACTCTTTGCGACCCCATGAATCGCAGCACACCAGACCTCACTGTTCATCACCATCTCTCAGAGTTCACTCAGATTCATGTCCATCGAGTCTGTGATGCCATCCAGCCATCTCATCCTCTGTCATCCCCTTCTCCTCCTGCCCCCAATCCCTCCCAGCATCAGAGTCTTTTCCAATGAGTCAACTCTTTGCACGAGGTGGCCAAAGTACTGAAGTTTCATTCAGCATCATTCCTACCAAAGAAATCCCAGGTTGATCTTCTTCAGAATGGACTGGTGGGATCTCCTTGCAGTCCAAGGGACTCTCAAGAGTCTTCTCCAACACCACAGGTCAAAAACATCAATTCTTTGGCACTCAGCCTTCTTCACAGTCCAACTCTCACATCCATACAAGACCATTGGAAAAACCATAGCCTTGACTAGATGGACCTTAGTAGGCAAAATAATGTCTGTCCTTTTGAATATACTATCTAGGTTGGTCATAACTTTTCTTCCAAGGGGTAAGTGTCTTTTAATTTCATGGCTGCAGTCACCATCTGCAGTGATTTTGGAGCCCCCCAAAATAAAGAGTGACACTGTTTCCCCATCTATTTTCCATGAAGTGATGGGACCAGATGCCATGATCTTCATTTTCTGAATGTTGAGCTTTAAGCAAACATTTTCACTCTCCTCTTTCGCTTTCATCAAGAGGCTTTTTAGCTCCTCTTCACTTTCTGCCATAAGGGTGGTGTCATCTGCATATCTGAGGTTATTGATATTTCTCCCTGCAATCTTGATTCCAGCTTGTGTTTCTTCCAGTCCAGCATTTCTCATGATGTACTCTGCATATAAGTTAAATAAGCAGGGTGACAATATACAGCCTTGACATACTCCTTTTCCTATTTGGAACCAGTCTGTTGTTCCATGTCCAGTTCTAACTGTTGCTTCCTGACCTGCATACAGATTTCTCAAGAGGCAGGTCAGGTGGCCTGGTATTCCCATCTCTT